>ML833460.1:121541-132114 GCA_009831015.1 Picea engelmannii
GAAGATGTCAGAAGGTGGGTCTGTTGCAGATCATTTAAATGAATTTAATACGGTTACTAATCAACTAAGTTTTGTAAAAGTGGACTTTGATGATGAGGTTAGGGCTCTTCTAATCTTGTGCTCATTGCCAAAAAGCTAGAATGACGGCGTCCACCCAGGAACCTACCTCAGCAGGTCCCGCGCCTAACCTCCAGGTCTTAAGGATCGTTCTAAAATTACCCTTGAGCCAGAGTGGCTCCTTTGACTCTCCCCTGGAATCCTTATTAAGATTTGACCCATAGGTCTGTCCTGCTCGTTACATCCCTTAGGATTGAGCGCTTCTCCATTCTCAATAGAAAATAACAATCAGGTTTTGGGGTTTTCCAATCCCCGATGTCACCAACACTTGCTTCTTCGAATCCTCGATCTCCGATATCCCAATGCGCTTCCTTTTTTCTTCATCCCCTCCTGGCTATGCTCCCATTCCACGCGACCCTGCCTTATATTACCACAATATTATCTCTTATCGGGATTCAGGGTTTCGAGTGTCGATGTGTATTGGGCCTCTTGTCCACGGGATCCCTGATTTCCTGAAAATTGACTTTTCCTTTTCGAGGAATTTCCTGAAGGCTTCGATCTCGGCCATGCATCCTCAAGGATGGAAGGTCCTCGCTTCTCCTCACTATTTCGCGATTCACGATTTCAAATGCTCTGGTTACCTTATCTTCAGGATTCGCAAAACGTCGAATCCCGATATGTCGATTTGGCTTCCCTATAAGGATTATCCCCGATAGCCTTGATTGTTGCCACGCATCCTCTAGAGATGAACGGCCTTGATTTTCTCTCGAGGTCTCTGCGACTTCAAATTCCCGATGCCTCATTCTAATGAGATGACATCAGCTGGGTCCCACATGGGTTTCCCATTTTTTCCAGAAAATTGGACTTCACGATTCTGAAATGCAAATTTTCCTCGTCTCCAGAACCCATGAAATGTCGATCCCTGACTCTCTTCTGATTTATGACACGTGTCCCAAGTGGATGGACGGTTCAGATTGACCCTCGGGTTTTCGCCAACTACAAAAACAAAACCATTATCTACGTGAGTCCCGATGATCAAAATTTTGATGGACTCCCGATATCGTCCACGTGTCCCAACTGATGGACGACTCTGATCATTTACGGGGTTTCCAACATGGATTTTCCCAATCTCTTGCTCACAGAACTCCCGATTTGACGAATCCTGAAACTCCGATGGAGTCTTCCCTTTTGGGACTTTTCCCAAAATCTTAGATCTTCATCACGTGTCCCCTTAAGATGGATGGTCCTGATCCGACCTCAGGATTTTGAGACTTTCGGTGTCCCGATGACACAAGTTCCTTGTCAACTTAAAACTCCAGTCACCAAAATGCCGATGGCTCTTGATGATTGCCACCTGTCTCCTCAAGTTGAACAGCTTGGATTGATTCCGGGACTTTCACTATGAAAATTCCCGATCACTCGTCCTTGTGATTCCCGATTTCGTGAATGTCGAAGTTCCAATGGCCACGTCTCTCGTCAGAACTTTCCTCCTCCTGTTCACGAAGTTTAAACTCCGTGCAAATCTTGGTCAATCGGACGGCTAACGGGTGTTTGAATGAGATATGACGGTCCACAATCTTTGGAGCTTGAACCCCGAACACAACCGTAACCCCCCTTGCTTCTCTGGTAGATCTAACAGCTGATGGGATTTTGCTAATCCTCCCCATAGACTCCTGACCGTTGATCCCTTCCCTTTGACGATTCGTGTGAATGAAACCAAGGACTCTTCCTTGGACTTATCCACTTATGCAACGAATTCCAGATACCTTCTAATCATTCAAATACATCCCTCTCCGATGCTACCTTCAATGGTTCAAAGAATTTACTCCTCCTGAGCTTCTCACAACTTCAGGCCTCAAAGAGGATCCTTGCACGCACTCCTTATGCAACCTTCAGACACCTTCAAATGTCAAATACTTCGACTCTGCGCACACCTGTAGTAGTATTCCTTCGATATTTGACTCAAGTCCGCAACCCTGAGACTCTCCTTTGCTTGCGCATTCCTTGCACGACACCTGTGCCCTACTACACTCTGAAGAAATGAGAAAAACTGCTACCTCTCCTGAGCTTTCAGAGACAACTCTATGAACTCCTTGTCAATACACTCCTTGTGGACAATTCAACTGCACCCCTTGCAGGAATCTTGCTCAGACAGAGAAACAATTGAAACTCATTCCTTCTTCCTTCCAGACTTCCAACTCAGATCATGAAATCACATACATAACATATAAAAGAAAATGTATAACGGGAAGAAAACATTCATGAGCATGTCATTCAACATCAATACATAGGGAATAAACACAAAACCATGAATTTGAATCAACCTCTTTCTATTAATCCAAATATCAGTACATGGGTGTTCCTACACAGCTCTCTGCTTCTCTTCTATGCTCCAATGCTTCTAACCCTGTTACAAATACACAATGAGGGTGTCTATATCTGTTTTCCCTCCACTCCTTCTAAAACTGTCTAATCTAATATTCAATTCTACCTACTTACATAAATGCCTTCTACCTACTATGAACAAGAGCGGATCGCTCAAGGTCCTATACAATGCATAAGTACGCCTCTCCTTAACTATCACATTTAAGTTTGGTGCATCCATTCTTCAAAAGTTTTAAACAATTTAACATATGCTCAAAAATGTGTGGTGCTAGCCCCCCCCCACTTGCTTGATGTTGACGATGTTCCTACATCATACTCCCTCACTTGAAAATTTTCATGGGCTCTTGTCCATGAGCTCTTGCATGGTTTGTCCATGCTTCTGAATCTCTTCTTCATTCTCCCAACTGGAATCTTCAACTGGATGGTCCTTCCACTTGACCAAATATTCAAAGTACTACTTTCTTCTGGTCTTCTTACCCACTCGTTTATCCAGTATCCGCTCCATCTGTGGCCTATCTGCAACTGGCATCTGCTTTCGCCACTGAACCTCTGACTGTTCATCATTTGTTCCTGCTTCCTCAGCTTTGTATGGGTATAAATCTGAGACATTGAATATCGAAGAAATTTCGATCCCATCAGGTAATTCAATCTCATAAGCATTTTCTCCAATTTTCTTCAAGACCCTACATGGCCCGATCTTCTTCATATTTAGTTTGTTATATGTCCCTCTCGGAAACCTTTCCTTTCTCAAATGTGCCAAAATCAAATCATTAACTTCAAACTGAAGTTGTCTTCTGTGTTGATCTGCTCTACGCTTGTACTCCTGATTTGAATTCTGCAATCGTTCCTTCACCTGGCTGTGAAGTTCCTTCATCACTCCTATGAAATCTTCTGCACTATCACTCCTAGTCGCATTCTGTTCTAAATCCCTCAACTCAGAAATTCCTCTCGGATGAATGCCATAGACAATATGAAATGGACTTTGCCCTGTGCTTCTATTTACTGAGTCATTATAAGCGAACTCTGCCTATGGTAATACATTGTCCCACTCGTTGTGCTGTTCCATCACCAGGCTCCTCAGCAAATCTCCTAGACTTTTGTTCACTACTTCTGTCTATCCATCTGTCTAAGGATGATAAGCTGAACTAAAAGACAAGTTAGTTCCCATATTCTTCCATAAGGTCCTCCAGAAGTGCCCTATGAACTTCGTATCTCTATCCAAAACTATACTCCTTGGTAAGCCGTGAAGTCGAATGACTTCTTTCAAAAACAGGTTCGCAATGTGAGTCATGTCACTAGTTTTCTGACATGGGATAAAGTGTGCCATCTTGGAAAATCTATCCACCACCACAAAGATTGAATCAAATCCTCTTTGCATCCTTGGCAACCCCAATATGAAATCCATGCTAATTTCATCCCATGGCTTCTCAGGTATGTGTAATGGTTGATAAAAACCTGCATTCTTCTTCCTTCCCTTCGAATGCTGGAAAATTTTGCATCTGTTTACAAATATCTTGACCTCTGATCGCATCCCTAGCCAAAAGTATGATTCGCTGAGCTGTTCAAATGTTTTTTCATGACCGAAGTGTCCGACCAATCCTCCATTGTGTTTCTCCTTCAGCAGATTCTCCCTCATGGAGCAATTCAGAATACATAGTTGATTGCCCTTAAACAACAATCCTTCCTGGATCATGTATTCAGCCCATTTACTGCTATCTCTGAGAACTGGATTCTCAGTTGCTTCATACGCTTCCTTAAAGTCTGGGTCATCTGCATACATGTCCCTGAGATCATCAAAACCCAATGTTTTGACTTTGAACTCCTGCAACAACAAACACTTCCTGCTCAAAGCGTCAACAACTTTGTTAGCAGTACCAGAAATGTGTTTAATTACAAAAGTAAAATTCTGCATATATTCTACCCATTTGACGTGTCTCTGATTCAACTTCTCTTGTTGAGTCACAAACTGCAGTGCATGGTTGTCACTGTATAGAATAAATTCTTTCGGGATCAAATAATGCCTCCATTTCTTTAATGCCTGTATAATAGCATAAAACTCCTTATCATAAGTGGAGTATTTCACTTTCACTTCATTCAGCTTCTCGTTGAAGTACACTATTGGCCTGTCTTCCTGACTCAAGACCACCCCTATTGCAAACCCGCTTGCATCGCATTTCACTTGAAATGTCTTTTGGAAATCCGGCAATACTAGAATTGGTTGTTTCATGATCTTCCTCTTCAACAAATTGAAACTTTTCTCAGCCTCTTCAGTCCAGTGAAAAGACTTATGTCTTTTCTTCACTATATCCATCATTTCCGCGCTGATTCCACTGAAATTACTAATGAAATTTTGGTAGAAACTAGCCAACCCATGAAAACTTCTCACCTCAAATATGTTCCTCGGTGATGGCCATTTTTTGATTACCTCCACCTTATTTGGATCCATCCTCAACTCATCTGCAGAAATAACAAATCCCAAGTAGATGAGCTCTGTCTTCATGAATGAGGACTTCTTCATGTTTATCAGTAGCTTCTCTTGCTGTAATCTCTTCATCACAATGGCCAAATGCTTCAGATGTTCAGCCTCCATTTTACTGAAAATCAGTATATCATCCAGATATACGATAAAAAAAATTCCGATGAACTCCTTCAGGACTTCATTCATCAACCTCATGAAGGTACTTGGCGCATTTGTTAAGACAAATGGAATAACAAGCCATTCATACAACCCTGCATTTGTTTTGAATGTTGTCTTCCACTCATCACCCTCTCTCATGCGAATCTGGTGATATCCGCTTTTCAAATCAATCTTTGAAAAACACTTTGCTCCACTCAAGCAATCCATCAGGTCATCCATTCTTGGCAATGGAAATCTATACCTGATGGTTATCTTGTTAATATCTCTTGAATCAGTGCACATCCTCCAGCCTCCTTCTTTCTTCAGACTGAGTACTGTTGGAACAATGCATGGACTCAAGCTCTCCCTGACCAAGCCTTTGTCCAACAACTTCTGGACTTGTCTCTTTACCTCTTCATTCTCTTGTGGCGTCAATCTGTACGCGGTTTTATTTGGAAAACCAGCTCTTGGTATGATATCAATATGATGGATCACACTTCTGATCGGTGGCAACGAACAAATTAATTTGTCCACTACTATATCAGCGAACTCTTCCAGCAGTTCCTGAACTTCTTCTGGAAAATCATCCACTCTTGTGCTAGTCAGAACAATCTTTGGTTTTCTGACCACAATGAACTGTGGATCCTCCTTCTTCTTAACCTCTGTAATAAGTTCCTTCCCACTCATGAGAAATACTTTGTTTCTCACTTCCGACTTCACCTCCTTATCCTTAATTGGAAGCAACATGTGTGTCCTCACATTCTTCTCTAAGGTGTATGTGTTCATCCTCCCATCATGAATCACATTTCTGTCATATTTCCATGGTCTACCCAGCAATAGATGACAAACATCCATGGGAATAAAATCACACAAGATCTTATCACTATATCCTCCTATCTTAAATTCAACTAAACATTGTTTAGTGACATTTACCTGATGTCCTTTTTGTAGCCATGAAACTTTGTATGGGCTCGGATGTTCAATCGTCTCCAGCTCCATCTTTTCTACCATCTCGGTTGAAACAAGATTATCTGTGCTACCACTATCCACAATGACCTTGCACACTCTGTCCTTGGTCTTGCAAGTAGTCCTCCTTTTTGGGTGTCTTGCAAGCAGTCCTCCACCTCCTTTTTGGGTGTTAAAAGAACCTTCTGTATCATCAGTGATCTTCCACCTTTAGCATCCTCTACCTCAACATTTTTCCCCTGTGCTTCGGCGATGTGAGTCTCTCCACCCTCTTTCTTTTTATCAGGACACTCATAAGACTTGTGGCCATTCTTTCCACATGTGAATCATTTTATTACTCCACCTCTTCCTCTTCCTCTACCTCTAGTATGAGGAAAAGTATTATTATCAGCATACCCTCCTCTCTGCTCAGTATGTTGTCCTCACTGTGAACTTCCACCTTTCTCAGTTTGAGTCTGAGGTTTCTTCCAGTCTTCCTTAGACTTTTGATTTTTATCTTGGACAACTGATTTTCCACTGGCTTGACTTCTGCCTCAGCCTCTTTGACCTTGCTTTTGGCTCAACTTCTCTTCTTCTTTCAGAGCCATCTGATAAGCATCTTCCACCGTTCGAATGGTCAACATACTCATCTCATCCTGAATCTCATATCTCAGGCCATTCATATATCTAGCTACCTTTTCATCATTGCTTTCATGATGACCTACCCTGATATTCATCCCATAAAATTCCTCAGTATATTCCTTTACTGACATCAGCTTCTGTCTCAGGTTTTGCATTCTCCTGAACAGAGTAATCTGGTAATCCCTGGGGATAAATTTTGCCTTCATCTTTGCAATCATCCTGTCCCAGCTCTTAATTTTCTGCTTGCCTTGGCAATGCATGTCTGCTTGTATTTCATCCCACCACAATGCTGCATGTCCTTTTAATCTCATGATGGCATGCTTGACCTTCTTGTCCTCTTCGATATCTTCATAGTCAAAATATGTGTCTAGAGCTCTAATCCAGTCTAGAAGGTCTTCTACATCCAGATTTCTCTCATAAACTGGAATGTCCATCTTCTCCTTTGCACCCATTCTTGCAACAACTTTAAGTAAACGCTCATTTGTTGCATCCTCTGCTGTGATTTCTTCTTCTCCACATCCAACGTCATCTTCATTTTCAGACTCACTGATATCTCCTACATCAGTTGTGCATTTTTTTCTTATCTCCACGTCCACAAGTCTAGCACATATGTTATGCAGATCTCTTTCTACTTCTAGATTCTGCACCTGTCTACCCCTTCCTATGGATGTCTCCCTCTTCTCCTCTAGATCGGGTGATTGTATATCTCTTCTTCTCGATGACATGTTGAATCTTCCTTCTCTCTGCTATAGAAATCAAAGAAGCTTTTCTAAGCTCTGATACCACTTGACGACGTCCACCCAGGCACCTACCTCAGCAGGTCCCGCGCCTGACCTCCCGGTCTTAAGGATCGTTCTAAAATTACCCTCAAGTTGGAGTGGCTCCTTTGACTCTCCCCTGGAATCCTTATTAAGATTTGACCCACAGGTATGTCCTGCTCGTTACAACCCTTAGGCTTGAGCGCTTCTCCATTCTCAATAGAAAATAACAATCGGGTTTCGAGGTTTTCCAATCCCCGATGTCACCAACACTTGCTTCTTTGAATCCCTGATCTTCGATATCCCGATGCACTTCCTTTTTGCTTCATCCCCTCCTGGCTATGCTCCTAGTCCGTGCGACCCTGCCTTATATGACCACAATCTTATCTCTTATCGGGATTTGGGGTTTCGAGTGTCGATGTGTATTGGGCCTCTTGTCCACGGGATCCTCGATTTCTCGACAATTGACTTTTCCTTTTCAGGGAATTTCCTGAAGGCTTCCATCTCGGACACGCATCCTCAAGGATGGATGGTCCTCACTTATCCTCGCTATTTCATGATTCACAATCTCAAATTCTTCAGTTACCTTGTCTTCAGGATTCGTGAAACGTCGAATCCCGATATGTCGATTTGGCTTCCCTGTCGAGATTATCCCCGATAGCCTCGATTGTCGCCACGTGTCCTCTAGAGATGAACGACCCTGATTTTCTCTCGGGGTCTCTATGACTTCAAATTCCCGATGACTCGTTCTGACGAGATGACATCAGTTGGGTCCCACACGAGTTTCTCCTTTTTTCTAGAAAATCGGACTTCACGATTCTGAAATGCAAATTTTCCTCGTCTCCAGAACCCATGGAATGTCGATCCCCGACTCTCTTATGATTTCTTACATGCATCCCAAGTGGATGGATGGTTCACATTGACCCTCAGGTTTTCTCCAACTGCAAAACCAAAACCCTTACCTACATGAGTCCCGATGATCAAAATGTTGATGGACTCCCGATCTCATCCACGTGTCCCAACTGATGGACGACTCCGATAATTTATGGGGTTTCCAACATGGATTTTCCCGATCTCTTTCTCATAGAACTCCCGATTTGTCGAATCCTGAAACTCCGATGGAGTCTTCCCTTTCGGGACTTTTCTCGAAATCTTATATCTTCGTCATGTGTGCCCTTAAGATGGATGGTCCTGATCCAACCTTGGGATTTCGAGACTTTCGGTGTCCCGATGACACAAGTTCCTTGTCAACTTAAAACTCTAGTCACCGAAATGATGATGGCTCTCGATGATTTCCACCTGTCTCCTCAAGATGAACGACTCAGATTGATTCCGGGACTTTCACTATGAAAATTCTCGATCACTCGTCCTCGTGATTCCCGATTTCATGAATGTCAAAGTTCCGATCACCATGCCTCTCGTTGGAACTTTTCTCCTCCTTTTCATGAATTTTAAACTCTGTGCAACTCCTGGTCAATCCTATGACTAATGGGTGTTTGAATGAGATCTGACGGTCCACAATCTCTGGAGCTTGAACCCCGGACACAACCATAACCCCCCTCGCTTCTCTGGCAGATCTAACAGCTGATGGGATTTTGCTAATCCTCCCCACAGACTCCTGACCGTCAATCCCTTCCGTTTGACGATTCCTATGAATGAAACCAAGGACTCTTCCCTGGACTTATCCGCTTGTGCAACGAATTCCATATACCTTCTAATCATTCAAATACATCCCTCTCTAATGCTGCCTTCAATGGTTCAAAGAATTTACTCCTTCTGATCTTCTCACAACTTCAGGCCTCAAAGAGGATCCTTGCATGCACTCCTTATGCAACCTTCAGACACCCAAATGTCAAATACTTCGACTCTACGCACACCTGCAGCAGTAGTCCTTTGATATTTGACTCAGGTCCACAACCCTAAGACTCTCCTTGGCCTGCGCACTCCTTGCACGACACCCGTTCCCTACTGCACTCTGAGGAAATGAGAACAACCGCTAACTCTCTTGAGATTTCAGAGACAACTCTCTAAACTCCTTGTAGACGCACTCCTTATGGACAATTCAACTACACCCCTTGCAGGAATATTGCTCAGACAGAGAAACAATTGAAACTCATTGCTTCTTCCTTCTAGAATTCCAACTCAGACCATGAAATCACATACACAACATATAAAATCAAATGTATAACGGGAAGAAAACATTCATGAGCATGTCATTCAACATCAATACATAGGGAATAAACACAAAACCATGAATTTGAATCAACCTCTTTCTATTAATCCAAATATTAGTACATGGGTGTTCCTACACAACTCTCTGCTTCTCTTCTATGCTCCAATGCTTCTAACCCTGTTACAAATACACAATGAGGGTGTCTATATCCGTTTTCCCTCCACTCCTTCTAAAACTGTCTAATCTAATATTCAATTCTACCTACTTACATAAATGCCTTCTACCTACTATGAATGAGAGCAGATCTCTCAAGGTCCTATACAATGCATAAGTATGCCCCTCCTTAACTATCACATTTAAGTTTGGCACATCCATTCTTCAAAAGTTTTAAACAATTTAACATATGCTCAAAAATGTGTGGTGCTTTCCCCCCCCGCTCGCTTGATGTTGACGATGCTCCTACATCATGGAATGGCTTGGTCATGGTTGTAAGTAACTTTGTCTCTAGTTCAAATACTTTAAAATTTGATGACGTTGTTGGTGTTATCCTTAGTGAGGAAATGTGACGAAAAAGCACAGTTGAGACATCACAAAATGCGTTGAACATGGAGAACAGGGGAAGACAAAAGGATAGAGGAAAGGGCTCAGGAAACCGCGAAAATTCTAGGAAGGGCAGATCCAAATCTAGAATTGGAAAGATAGAGTGATGGAATTGTGGGAAGAAACGACATCTAAAGAAATATTGCAGAGCTCCAACGAAGCAAAGAGATGGACAGCAGGAGAGAAATCAGGAAGCAAATGTAACAAGTGATGTGTTACAAGATGCTTTGATTCTTTCTGTAGATAATATTTTTGAGTCTTGGGTAGTAGATTCAAGAGATTCATTTCATGCCACACCCCATAGGAAACATTTTCTAGATTATGTTCAAGGTGATTTTGGACAGGTTCATTTGGGTGATGATAAACCATGCAAAATTGTTGGAATGGGAAAGGTAA
>ML833461.1:7805-20054 GCA_009831015.1 Picea engelmannii
CACAAATTACTAATGATTTAAGAAAAATAATCCTTTCAATCAAACCAAATCGAATAGAATACAATCGAGACAGAGTGGGAATACTCTGTTTTCCCAATCGTTATAAAATCAAATCAAATCTTAACAAGACTGTTCCATGGATGTAATTAATGGTAACCAGATCGTATGAGATATAACAATCATTATCGGTTTTCACAGGATCCAAATCGTTTAATCAAATAGCCAAAAGTGGTCACGATAAACATGCATAACTCTATCCATAAATCTAGTCATAGACTTTACATGCTAAATTTCCAATAGTTCATAGACATGGTCATAACTGTCATCGACTAGTTATAGTAACGAATTGATAACTTTTAATTAGAATCACAATGTGTAAACAGTCTCTATTGTAATCGGATGAAATCATATCAACTCAAGAATCTTTACACAGCCAATGGACAGAAGCATGATAAAATCTACAGATTCATGAATCGAGCATTAATCCACATCAATCTTCACAGAGTTAATAATAGAAACAACATCGTAACCTCAACCAGAATCCAATTCGAATAAGTTGCAATCAATGAAAATCAAATTAGTTACGATTCGGTTATGTATCCACAGAGGAATATGAAACTTGGTCAAATGAAATTGAAACAGTTAACCCATTTATCAATAATACTCATATCATAACCAATTCGAATTATACCATTGACTGTACTCAGAATTCGGGATACCAATCATTAGACTATTTTTAAAAATATTAACAGCTTGTATTATCAATAGAACATTGAGCTAATTTTAAACAATCATATATGTTTGATGATCTATCGAATCAAAGACCAAATCCAATCAAATTTTAAACGATAATCAAAACTAAAACAAACATTATTTACAGCGAAGCATGCTTTATGTAACAGAGCAGGCAAAATAGGTACAGAGAGTAATATGAACGAGAAGTATACCATCACAACTGCTGGGACTTATGTCAATTTTGAATTGATAATTGCAGTGGCAGACTCGACGTTTTTGAACAGGACTGAACCCATCGTTCGTTGCTTCTTATCAGAAGGTTGCACCTTTGCATTCTTACCAGTGAGCAATGCCACTTGGTTTTCCAACTCGTAGATCTTGGATTGCAATGTAGGTACATCCAAATAGTATCTTTCAATCCATAACCCACATTGATCGCAAGATGCAGCAACATGTTGAACAAAAGGGGGTTTTGATGATTCCCCGAGGGTTTCATGGAGTGGTTCGATACCAGGAAAGTCAGGGTTATCCCGCAAACAAGGAGGTAAGTTCTTGACGAAATCATGAGGATGTTTGTTATAGAAGCCCTCTTCAACGAGAAAACGTTCAATGTCTGAATCAGAGTCCTCGCTGACCGCGATAGGCTCTGTTTTGGCAGGAGGCTTAGCTTTATTCCTCTCCATGCGAGAGATCAGCCTTGTATTTTTCTTGCTTCTAGTATTAGCACCAGTCTTCGCTCTAGTCTTTTTGGTTGTAGGCTTAGCAACTTCGGTCTGTTTAGTCACAGTCATAGGTGAATTCGTAGGGGACTCGGGCTGAGGTTTGGGTAATAAAACACTAAAAGGCACAGGGGTAGGTTGCTCTCGGTCACCATGACCTTGTCCACTTGTGGAGGGTTGGACTCTTCAAATCCATTACGGCTGAGAAACTCATGCAAAGAATCACGACGTAACCTTAATTCATGAACCAAAATTATGTTAATCAACCCCACATGGAAGAGGCTAGTGTCAGCCTGGCTACGCTTGTATCGTTTAGCCATTTTGAACAAACTTCGGTGCAGATAGTGAGGAAAACTTAGTTCGAATCCCATAAAAATCATTAATAAACGCAAGTGAAACAGATAGACAAACCCGTACCTGCCTTCACAAGTAACAAATTGTTTGATAATCATTAAGAGATCATACCAGCGGGGTTTCAACGTCTTTGCAGGCAAACCTCTGTCGCATGAGCTGACTGTCCGAGACTGAAACAGTAATGTCCACGGGACATCATCAACCTTGCAGCTCTTCGACCACTTTTGTCCATTGACAGGCAGGCTAGTTGCCATACCGAGAAACTGTTCAGTGATTTCAAGCTGGACATATCCAACTTTGGCTCGGTAGCCATCAAACGACAAAGCAAATTGCCGAGCCACAGTGAAGCTATAGCCATCAAACTTCCTTATGAAAGCAATCCACCCGTAGTTTTCCAGGTCTTTATATGCACCATCAAATGTCAACAATGCTTGGCATCTGTTGGGCTCGGCCCTTACAACAGGAGCCATGGCTTCTGTACATGGTAGGGTTCGAGCTGAATGAAACAATGCACAGAGTGAAAACGAGAGGGTTTGACAGCTTGAATGCCCGAAAAGACTGGAAATAACTGCATGCATGCGAAGGTGGTGGGATTACCACCGCCTCGCCTTGTATTAATTGCTGAGTACAGTGTTATCATAACCGTAATCATTTATACCATGCGTATCAACCAACAAATAGATGTGTCATCACATTATCGTGCCACTCACCCGATACAGAACCAACACCATACGTTGCATTCATTGCCAAGTGTACAGTTTACTCCGACATCATATCCATCGTGTCAATCAATCGTTTTACACCAAGGTTTAAACTGAATCAATGCCAATACATAGTTTAAAGCTATTGATCGCTCCATGAAATATCAACTCATAAAACAATATGTCCAAGCATCGATCCAAAAGATTTAATCAATGCGCACTCAAACCATTATTTACCTTATGATCTTACCAATGCATTCATTTGTACAATGAAATGTTTTCATTCCAAAGTTTTTAAAATATTGCAATCAAGAATTTCTCATGATATCAATGAGTCAAGAACCCATAACAATAAGAATAAAAACATATGAGACCAGATCTATCATAACCGAGATAAGATCAAAATAAAACCAATAAATCTTTATGCTCAAAGGCTCAGTGACCAAACAGATCCAAATGCGCAACGAAGGTAAGAGTAGACTAAAGGACATAAGTTTGAAAAACCTTTTGCAATCATGCGATAAACCAATGGTCAGACGTCTTTAGAAGAAATCAATAAAAGATGACTACAGTCCAAACGATGAAAAAGGTATTTTCACACTTTCAGTTGTGAAAATCAAATCAGAACCAAATTGCAATTGTCGCAAAAATGAAACAAATGTCTAGAAGCACAATGCGACAATGATTTGTCATTGACGAGACAAGAGGTGTAGGCAACATTTTTTAAGAGCAATTAAAAAAAATGATTTGGCTGCCAACAGTTACCCACTCCATGATCCAAATTATTTTGAGAATGAAATGACGACAGAGATATAACAATGAAATATAAAAATATATTTCAATAAACACATAGATACAGTAATGCACAATTTTTATAAATGAGATAATGTACAAAAACTGTAAAATTACAGAGTGAATGACTCGCTAGAATGGTAACAAATTATCTCTGAGAAGAGATGTGATGGCTACACTAATTCACAAGAAGATGATGATGTTTTACAATGAGGCTATAGAGGCCTTTTTAACATAAAGAAAATCTAAAATCCTAACGCCGGAAGATGAAACGCCAAAAGGTTGGCAGGCTCCGATGGGGGTAGTTGGTACGTCAACTTCCTAAGGACGTAAATTTCTCATACGATCTTTGTTTGGGGAGTTCTATACCTCATCAAAAAGGTTTAACTAAGGATTACATTTTCTGTTAGGCCCATACCATGCATTTAGCTATCGTCTGGGTGTTGTTGTCCCAGAAAAATGTCATTTAGGGCCTCAAATGGCCCCAGAAGTTCAGAACCCAAACAACCGTCGAAAAAATCCCAAAGTGGAAACCCATGTTTTGAGCCAGTGGAATAGGTGGGTGGATACCGATTTCTTCCTAGATCAATCCTCCCCTCTTAGGAAGCAATGGTATCCATTGCATCAAGTCCCTGGGGAAGCTTTCATTGAATTTGAACCTTGGTGAGTTGCTTGCCCTGTTGAAGAAGCTTCCCTTCTTAGCTTGTTGAAGGATGTTATGAACCTGTTGTTGGAGGGGTTGGATCTGCTTAACCAATCTGGTTGCATGATCTTCCTAAGTGTGGTAGGACTCTGTTGGTGAAGATAAAGCATGAAGAACATGAAGGGATTTATCATAACTTGGTTTGACTAGGAAGTGTGGAGGAACCCTCGTAGGTGTAGTAGGAACATCTTGGTGCTCTTCTACAACATTGTTGATTTGCTTCTCCTAGATGGAAGGGTCTTGGTCCAAAGATGTAGTGGTTGTAGTTTCCTTCTCTTTTGACTAGGTTGTGAAGAGGATAAACTTTGCGGTATGAGAGATTACTTTGTGACATTGTTTTTTCGGTACAGTAGTCACAACTACCTCTGGTATCCTGTAGGGTTGACCCCCCAAAGTAACACTGATGTTATGGGATTGAGACTCATAAACAACATGATCCCTCTACATATATGGCTAGCCTAATATAACATCGCATAATTCCAGTGAGGAAGCATCACATAATACCTCATCCTTGAAGGGCTTGATGTCGTATGATAGGCGACACTGCTTGCTGACACAAAGATCTCGTCCCTGGAAGATCCATCCAATGTTGTATGGATGCAGGTGTGGTGTTGTTGGAAAATACAACTTCTTGACGACCTTTGCTGAGATGAGGTTGTTTTGGCTTCCACTATCAACAATAAAATGCAACATGGTCCCCTTCACCCACATGTGTGAATGGAAGAGGCACTCCCCCTCCTTAGTATCCTCTGGTTCTTTTGGTTGGATTGTCGTGGTTGCAACAGTAGCAGAGGGTTCTGCATCAATTATCTGTCTCCTTTTATTAGTTTCTGAAGTGGATTATGAGTCAGGGCTCGAATCCATTTCTTTGAGCTTGGCCACCAATGACTGTTTCGAGTGATATTCATTGGTGTTGCGCAAAGGGATTTTGTGGATGTCACACCACTTCCTAGTGTCCTTATTCATCTTCTCGTTGCTCTTGTTTTCTTGTGGATTGGATTGGTTGTCTTGAGGTTGTCTATTCTGTGAGTTAGGGATGCCTTTACCATAATTTAGTTGTTTGGGATTTGCAGACACAAATTCCCTCTTGTTCTCCTGCTTAAATTTTTTCTCTATTTTGACAGCATATCTATAAGTGGCTCCCAATGATGAGATGTACAGAAACTCAATTTCAGTTTGGATGTACCAGTGTAGAGACCCATAGTATTTCAAAACCATATGCTACTCAGAGTATTTGATACCTAGATTTGGTATTGCTTTTGATGTAGCGTGGTCCATCTCATGTAATGGTCATCATAGTTTCCCATAGGGTAATATTGCTCCTTGACCACATCCATACAAAAATCCAAAGTGGGCTCGGCCCAAAATATTTGAGACTCCTCAGTGGAATTTTTCTTTGAATAAGTTTCCCACCAATTTTTGACATGGGGGAGATCCTTGAGGAGTGAAAAGGTGATCTTTTCTCTGTCAGAAAAATTGTGAACAAAGAAATAACATTCTAGCAAATTTAACCATTTTTCCAAAGCATTTGCATCGTTCTGACATTCAAATATGGGAATATCAAAATTAACTTGTAACTTGAATGGAGTAGCATCTCCAAAGTGACTGCTTGACGAAGACGTGCCTATTATTTTCCATAATATTTGAAGGTTTGGGAAAATTTATCCAACATATCGTTCCTTTACTGTGTGAGGGATTCTGCGAGAAACAACTTGATGGGATATTTTGCTTCCGCATGTCTCTTATCTTCCACCATGGGAGGCCAATTGAGATGATGAGAGCGGTCATCCTTAAGGGAAAATAGCTTGAGACCCAACTCTTTGTATCTTGACCTCATCAAGCACATGCACTAAGAAACAAAAATGAGTAGCCTGCTTTGATACCATAGATCTGGATTATTTTGAGAACGAAAGGAAGGAAGAGAAGAGATTTGATGGCTACTCTCATTCATAAGAATATGATGATTTTTTACAATGAGGCTCTAGAGAAATTTTTAACATAAATAAAATCCAAAACCCTAACCTGGAAGATGAAACACCAAAAGGTTTGCAGACCCCGATGGGGGTATTTGGTACGTCAACTTCCCAAGGGTGTAACTTTTTCATATGATCTTCATTTGGGGAATTATATACCTCACCATAAAGCTCTAACCGAGGAGTACATATTCCATTCAGCCTAGGAAATGGCCTTTATTATCATCTGGGTGCAATCGTGCCCAAATCATGTTGTTTATGGCCTCAAAACGACCCTGGAAGTTCAAGACCCGAAAAACCGTAGAAAAAATGCCAAGGTGGAAACCCATGTTTTGAGCCAGTGGAATAGGTGGGTGGCCACTGATTTCCACCCGAATCACTTCATTTTGAAAGTGGTCTTTAATTGATCTAGTTCTACAACAAGAACTTGGTTGTAACTTGAAAACCCATCCAATAGAGAGAATATTTTGGAACCCGAGACAAGTAGCATGATTTGTTCCATGAGGGGAACTGGATAGTTGTATTTATCAGAGTCCTAATTTAGATTCCATAAATCCATGCATATTCAGATTTCCCATGACGTCTTTCTGACAGAGACCATATTTGGCACCTAAGTTGAGTGACAAACCTTGAAGATGATCCTTGCATCTAACACCTTATTTAATTCTGTCTGAATGAGTTGTTCAAGGGTTAGATGTATTTTCCTCAAATTCTGTTGGAATGGATTGAAACCTTTTTTGAATGGAATCACATGTTGAATTATACAGGTGTCATAAGTCTTCAAATATTCACAAGTCTAGGTAAATACATCATGGTACCTTTTGAACAACTACATGAATGCATGTTTTTCGGCCTCTGAATAGAGAGTTCCCAAATTGATGTACTTGATATACTCAGAGGTCCCTAGATTCACCAAGACATGCATCATGGTAGAGATATTCATTTTCAGATTCATCAGTTTTCTAAACTTGGTTTGAAGGTCGAACAACTTTTCTAGTGATAACACATTTATTGGGATGCAATTTTCCTTCACTTTACTCGCTTCATCTTAGTAGTTCTGAAGATATTTTTCATGAGCTTCATCGTCTATAACTGCATCTTGGAACACGTCTGAACCGGTAAGAAAATTTATGATATGAATGTCATTATTGAATACCCTCCAATTCATGACATTATCCGGTATAGAAGGCCTTAACATGATTTCAACAAAAAACCATTGTTAAGAGGTGTATATCTAGAGGTTGCATTCACCAAAATGTATACAACAACATTCTAGAAATGAGGTATAGATTCAATATTGAAAGATTGAAAATAATAAATTAGATTCCATACCTCTTGTCGATAACCCTTCAAATGTGGTGACAGACAATGAATGGTATTTCTTACCTGGCAGACAACTATTTCTAAATCACCAAATACTCGTAAGCATTTTACCTCTAGGTCGATAGATTTTTTCAAGACTTGGACCAAGGCTTCATATTCCGTGGTATTATTGGTGCTTTTGAATTTAAAATGGAAGGATATGAAATAATGTACTTTTTTTGTTTGACGAAGTTCAAAGTGCCCAAATAATTAAAGAGGCCATCGTGCCTAGGAAATGTAATTCTTTGATGATTATTAATAATAAAACACATCGTTGGCTACAAGACATACATGGACAAGAGTTATAGGGGACTATAATTCCAAGAGAGAGGGGGATTAAGGGGATAAGTCATTTTATCATATTTTATTTACCCATAATAATTTTAATGGAGAGAAGTGGTTACATGAGCTTCTTGGGGAAGGCCACGTGGTTCTTGATTTGCAAGTAAATGTTTAAACCCATATTGTGGGTTGTTTGTGGGCTCTTCTTCACTCATGATTTTCATTCATTATTCATTGTTCACACTCTCCATTCTGTTCACTTTTTCGCTCACTCATTCTTGTTGTTGGAAGGGGACCATCGGGGTGAAGTATTGAGGAGGAAGCCATTTTTTTTTTGTTGTAGTAGTGACTGGTGTGTTTCAACCATGAATTAATGTCTGCATGCCTGAGATGCATTGGAATGTACTAAATTTCATTCACAACTACGAGTCCTGAGTGTCCCAACATGAAGATTCTTGACCAGATGCACTCGAGACCTAGAAGGTGGTGGACAACCTGAGGGACTGCATGGAAGAGAATGGGGTTCATTCTCTTGGGTTGTGTAGGATGGAGAGAAGAGAGCTAGTGTTCTTTAGATTATTGTGTGTTAAGGAACCTATGAGAGATTGAGTGCTGCCTAGTTTGGGGAAGTTGAGTGACACCCTGGAACCATCCTTGTGGATTCATAGCCCTGGCTCGGGGGTGACATTGTTTTTGAGACTTGGAACAACAATGTCTACGGTTAGGTGGAATGTCCTTGGTATGCAGCTAGTTGGTGAACCATTTTTATTAATACAAGTTCTCTCTTTCATGTGTTTCTCTGCTATATATTTATTTCCGCTGTGTATTAATTAATATATATGAGATGTGTATATTTGATGTGCTTGCTTGTTGGTTATTGCTATGCATGGCATGTTTAAACATTATTTATACTGTAGCATGACACTTTATTATTGAATGTGTTGTTATAATGATTATTTCATTCTTATTTAATAATTAAATGGTATCACAATTTTGAAATTAGTTTCCAACATGGTTTTTGAGGTAGCGTGCCCGACTCGGGCGTGGCTGGATATGTTACAAATTGATATCAGAGCTTTTGGTTGAAACATTGGAATTGTATGGGATGAAAATGTTGGACATGGTATTATCATTGATCCAATGGATATGACTTAATCAACTATTATGGTATTCTCATTGATCCAACTACTATGACTTGCACATTCCATTCCATTGTCGTTACAAGATCTAGTTTGAACAAAAAGGGTGAAAGTGACTTTTTCAGGAAGACATAACTTTCGGTTCAGAGATCAAGTTGGGGCATGGGAATAGCCATTAGAAATATGATTAAGAGGAGAATAAAATTGAATTTTTATAATTTAGAGAATGATGCTATATTCCTTCATGAACTGAGAAGAAAAAAGGACCTGTAGCACTATTTGACAAATTTTTATAATATGCATAATTCTAAAAAAATGGTTGCTTGCACATTTTGGAGAAATAAAGAGTATAACCATATCAGTTCAATATAAGAATGCATATTCAAGAAATGGAGGGAGGAGGGAGAGCCTTCAGTCATGATAAATAAGCCAAAGGTCAAAATATTAGTGTTGGTAATGTAAAGACATAATCAAATGGGAACAAGAGTAGAGGGGAACAAGAAACCTTAATAGAGACTGTGAGAAGCTTGAAAATAGAAGTGTAGAGTTACAAAGAAAACAATGAGAGGTTGATGAGAGAAAAAATCCAGATAAATTCTCAAGTAATGCAAAGCCTAAATCAATTGCATAGGCAAGAAAGGAATGAATTAGACTTAAGGTAGGAGGAAGAAGAAAGATATCATGAAAGAAGAGGTAACTACAAAAGAGCTGCTCATTCAAGAAGTGCCATCAAAACCCATAGTCATCACACATTTCCTTACTCAACAAGGAAATTTTATACATCTGAAGAATCCATTAGCATTCCAGAAGTGTCTCCTGTTAGGCACCAAAGAAGAAGTCATGAATTGGACAGTTTGCAAGGAGAGTTGAGGAAGCTTAATCCACCATACTTTGATGGTGAAAGAGAAAGGGAATATGATGCTGAAGCATGTCTCTTATAATCAGGAGGTATTTTCAATTGCATAACTACTCCTCAAACCTAGAAGCAAGAATTTCCACATACTATTTACATGGGAAAGATGCTATGTGGTGGTACCAGTTGAAGCAAGTTGAGCACATTAATGAGGGCAGGATCACTTGAAAGTAGTTCAAGAAATATTTTTAGAAGGAGTTCCTTTTAGAGCACTTCTATGATAAGAATATGAAAGAGTTATTTAACCTAATGTTGGGAAGCATGACCATGACAGAATATGAGAAGAGTTTCTTGGGATTGCTGAAGTATGTAGGATTTATCAAATATGAAAAAGTGAATATACATAGGTTTTTAAGTGGATTTCCATCCTTTTATAAAGAGAAGATTCAATATGATTATCCCATGACATTGACTGAGACCATCAGGAAGGATAAGTACCTATATGAGAAAGACAAGGGAAGAGAATCCATGTAGAAATATTAGAAGGATAAGAAGAAGGAGAAATATGATCAAAGGAGGAAGGGGTTAAAACCTCCTTTCAATAGAAACATCCCTAATAAAAATCAACAAGATCAATCTGCTAAGGATGAATCCAAGAAAGAAGATTCCTTGGGGAAAAGAGGAATACCACCAATCCAATGTTGGGGGTGCAAGGAAAATAACCTCTACAAGGATTTCCCTCACAAAGGAGATAAAACACAGACTATGCACAACATCCATGAAGCTACAACAATGGAGGACATGGGAAAGATATATGCATCCTTAGAATATTGACAAGGAGAGTACCAATCCAATATGATTGAAGTGGAAGCTAAGATCATTAATCATCCTATTTCTATTTTAATTGATTTAGGAGAAATTCATTGTTACATTGATCCTAACGTAGTGGATAGACCACATTTGGAGAAAAGTAAGCTAGAAAAGTCAAGTTTGGTTCAAATAGCCACTGGAACCAAAAGAAGGATCAATGAGGTTGTTAGAAGTTGTCCAATAAATCTTAATGGAGTAAATATAGTTGTTGATATGAATATCATCCCATTATAATATTATGACATCCTAATTGGAATGGATTGGTTGGACCAACACCATGCCATTCTAGTTTGTCATAACAAGACCTTTACATGTCTGGATGAAGAAGGAAAACATAGCACTGTGAAAGGAATTCCAAGACCCATTTATATAATGGATATTTCAGCATTACAATTGAAGAGATGTTTAAGGAAATGATGTCAATTGTATGCATCTCATGTGGAAGATTCATAAAAGACGAAAGGGCCAAGCCTTAAAGATTTACTAGTATTGTAAGAGTTTGAAAATGTATTCCAAGAAATATCAGGATTTCCACCAAAGAGGGAGATCTATTTTTCTATTGATTTAGTACCACGAGCTTCCCCAGTATCAAATAACTTTACAGAATGATTACACCTTAATTGAAATGTTAAGCCCTAATATTGGCTCATTAACCCTTAATTGGGGCATATTAGATTAGTAATGTTATTTTATTTATGTCGGCTTTAGGCCATTAGTTGTAATTATACCTCCTAGTCTCCTATATATACCAAGGAGACATTTTCATTTTGAATCATCTTGTACTTGAACATTTAAGTGGGGTAAAAGGAGGTTTTTTCCCCTCGAAGAGGCTTATTATCTGAAATTATCTCTTTTTCAAGGCGTTGAGTACTTTTCCTGATAGTTTTCTATGCTATATTGATGTTTGGTTCTTAACATATGGTTTCAGAGCTCAAGGTCTTGGGGTTTCGCTGCTACATCTGAGACACCGTGGAATTTTAGCTATAACATTTTTTCTACAACGTTTTAGAAGGGACGGCTTGGATGATATTTAGAAGACAGATAAAGGTACGTTGGGTTCCAAATTCATCTCCTAAGGCCTTATACTTTCGGAGATATAGCCTGTACAAGATAGGGTTCTGGAATCATCCTGAAGTGAGTCATTGCGGAATTTTCACTATAAAAATATTTATGTAATGTTTCAGACCCTGAAATCCATAGGACATTTACAAAAATTAGTAAGGTATCTGTGGTAAAAATTTTAGCTTCTGGGTCATCTTAAAGTTTTAGATACACCTTGTGTAAGATAGGGTATCTGACTAGTCCTATTGACTAGTCTCAAGAAGGTGTTCTAGGTAAAACAATCATAACTTCTTGATAGAGTATCCAAATTGAGTGGGGATGGTTTCATTGGATCTTGAGCAGTCTGTAGTATTTTCGGTGTGAGTTTTAGAATTTGATATCAATTATTTTGTGCGGGGCATGCTATACAAGTGAGATCTCCTAGAAAGGCCAAAAATCGGCAAGTTGTGAGGAAGTTATCGTAAATTCCACTTGGCACATCCAATTTTGATCAGACATGTGGTATTGAAGAGAATAAATATCAGAGAAATACCTAAAATAAAGTTTCATACCCAGAAGGGACGAAACTTGGGAGATAGAACAGAATAAATATTGTCTAGCAGAACCGCCTCAAAATCAAGATTCAAAAGTGATACTTGGCCAACATGCCACCAAAAAAGGGACCTTCTACACCAAATAAGCCTCCAGAAAATCCTAATTGGACT
>ML833461.1:36096-71504 GCA_009831015.1 Picea engelmannii
CCATCTGTTTCAGGATGATAAGTTGTGCTTAAGTTCAACTGAGTCCCCAACGCTGACTGTAAACTTGTCCAAAACCTAGAAGTGAATCTGGAGTCCCTATCTGAAATGATATTCTTAGGTATCCCGTGCAAATGGATAACCTCACTTGCAAACACACGTGCCACATCAGTGACATCGTAAGTGTCTCTAACCGAAATAAAATGAGCACTCTTGGTTAACTTATCCACTATCACAAGAATGACATTGTGTCTATGAGATGTGAGCGGCAACCCCACAACAAAATCCATAGAGATGAGTTCCCACTTGGACATAGGAACATCATGTGGTTGTAGGAGGCCTGCTGGGTAATGGTGGCCGACTTTCACTTGCTGACACTCCAGGAATTTGGCGACGAAATAGACTACATCGCGCTTCATGCCTACCCAGAAGAAGAGCTTCCTCATATTTGCGTACATCTTCTTCACACCCGGATGCGCACAATAAAGTGCTCTATGGGCTTCCTTCAGTATGATGCTTCGAATGTCCCCATTCTCAGGGATGTACATCCTTCCTCGATATATTAACAGTCTGTCTGTTTCCAGACTATATCCTTCATACTTTGGATCTAACTGCCTCCCGCTCTGGAGGTTTGAAGTAACCTTTAAATACCAACTGTCTCCTAGGAGTTGTGTCAACACATGTTCTCTCAAATTGACCTTTAAGGTTACCAAGGAGAAGATACGTGGTCTCCTACTCAAGGCATCTGCGACCACATTTTCCTTTCCCTCGATGTATGAAATACCAAAATCATACTCACTAATAAACTCACTCCATCACCTTTTCTTGGCATTCAGATCTCTTTGAGTGAAGAGATGTTTTAAACTTTGATGATCTGTTTTGAGCTCAAAGTTTCGCCCCACAAGATAGTGCCTCCAAATTTTCAAAGCTAGCATTGCAGCTGCCAACTCTAAATCATGAGTTGCATATAGGTCCTCATGTTTCTTCAACTTCCTTGATGCATAAGCTATCACTCCTCCATCCTGCATTAGCACGGCTCCCAACCCTTGCTTCGACGCATCCGTGCAGACCGTGAAGTCCTTTTCGATATCCGGTACTCGTATAATTGGCGCACTAGTTAGTAACCTCTTAAGCTCAATGAATGCACTATCACATTCTTCTGTCCATTCATGCCTGACCCCCTTGCGTTGCAAAGTTGTGATGGGTTTCGCTATTTTTGAGAATCCTTCCACAAATCTCTAGTAATAACCTGCTAGCCCCATGAAGCTTCTCACCTCATGGGAATTTTTCGGCACTGACCACTCCATAATGGCCTTTACTTTTTTTGGGTCCATAGAGATTCCTTCACCGGAAATGATATGACCTAAATAGTGGATCTCTTTCTGGAAGAATGAACACTTTGACAACTTCCCATACAATTTGTTCTCTCTAAGGAAGGACAACACTATTCGCAAGTGTTCCTCATGTTCTCTTTCATTCTTGGAATAGATGAGGATGTCATCTAGAAAAACTTGTACAAATCGATCTAAGTACTTCTGGAATATGTCGTTCATGAGGCTCATGAATACTGCTGGCGCATTGGTCAATCCGAAAGGTACTACAACAAACTCGTAATGTCCAAACTGAGTTCGAAAGGAAGTCTTTGGGATATCACATTCCTTAATCCTTAACTGATGATACCCTGATCGTAAATCAATCTTTGAGAATACCGCTGCTCCTTTCATCTGATCGAAGAGGTCATCTATGCACGGCATCGGGTACCTATTTTTCACTATAGCATGGTGCAAGTCCCTGTAGTCTATACACAGTCGTAAGGATCCATCCTTCTTCTTTACAAAAATTACCAGTGCACCCCAGGGTGAAACACTGGGCCTTATTAGCCCTAAGTCAAGTAACTCTTTCAACTTCATTTTCAATTCACAAATTTTCGGTGCTGTCATCCGATACGGAGTCTTGGATATCGGTTCTGCACCAGGTTTTATCTCAATAGTAAAATCAAGCTACCTCTCAAGAGGTAACCCTGGTAACTCGTTCGGAAAAACATCCTGAAATTCTGACAATACCGGGTACTGATCCAATGAGGGCCCCTTCCTTTCATTCACTGCTTCCACTACATACAATCGACACCCTTGCCTCAAGCATCACTTAACCTTCATAGTTGATATAAAGCATAATGACACTTTTCTTTGTACACCCTGGATCTCTACTGGTCTTCCTTCATCATCGACACAAAGCACCCTCTTTGCGAAACAATCTACCAAAGCTCGGTGAGTTGCTAACCAATCCATTCCAATGATTAGGTCATATGCCCTGAGAGTAGTGATGTATACCTTCAACTTGGTAGTACACACTCCCAGGTCTACTATACAATTATCAACACTAGGTCCTACCGCTTGTTTTTCCCTCGAAGCCATCTCGACTTGTTTAAAGTCATCGTGCCCGTAGGCTGCCAACCCACTCTTTTCTAATGCAGATGGTGAAATGAAACTATCTGTCGCACCAGAATCAAACAAAATATTAACATTGATATGATTTAGCGTACCTGATGACTCCACCACCGTGGATTGATGTTCGGCCTGGCGATTATTAACCGTTGCGTAAATTTGGTGGTTGCTACTTGCTCTCCCCATCGGTGCCTTTCCTTCTCTATGCACGAACCCTGATTGTAACTCTGGGCAGTCACACTGGTAATGGGGTCCTACGCATCCCCAATAGGTAACACGAGATTGAACCCATGCACTGTTATGTGACTATCTCTGAAATGAGTTCCTTCCCTTGGAACCCCTTCCCCTACTAGCTGTTCCCTGAGATGGTCGTGGACCTGTCTGCATCGTTGGCGATGAACGAGATGCTGCACTCGTTGCCATTGAAATCCCTCCAGCTACTGTCCTTGGCAGGACTCTATTACCATATGGCGGTGGCCTTGAGCCCCCTCCCCTAGGAAATGTCCTCGGGGCCTTCCCTACAAATCTAGGATGATGTGTAAATGTCGGTCTTGTACCCCCGGTTAAGTTCATGTGTTCTTCTGCATAACGCGCATTTTCCACTGCCTCCGCTACTGAAGATGGTTTCCACATCCGCACCATAGCTCTTATCTTAGGGTTCAATCCATAGATGAAGCACTTTGCTTGTCGTTGGTCATTATCCATATACGAAACATATTTGACCAGTTCCATAAATCTGATCTCATATTCTTCTATAGTTTTGTTTCCCTGTACTAAGGCATGAAATTCCCCTACCTGTTGTTCCTCGTAGTACGCTGGTAGATATTTCCTTCGGAACCTCTCCTCGAAAAGTTCCCAAGACACTATGTCTAGGGTAAGGTGTAGTTGTCTTTCCAGGTTGCCCCACCAGTTCAAGGCGTTGTATCTTAACTGAAAAATGGAGATCTTTGCCTTTCAGTTGGATGCATAGTCCCTTAAGGAAAAACACCTGGTCATGCCTTCCAACCAGGCTTCCGCGCATTCACTGGTGTGACCCCCGGAAAAATCTGGAAGTTTGATCTTCTGCAATTCTCGCGTGATGTCTTCAGGTGGAGGTCCTCCCCCTGAATCCCTTGACACTTCTAGAATACCCATTCCAGATGGTGGGGGTTCCACTTCAGTCCCTGTCGGTTGTCGCCCCTTTAAAGTCTCATTAATGGCTTCCAATGAGCGCAGTATAAGGGCTAGTTCGGGCGATGGTGGTGGTGGCATTGGCGGTGTTGGCAGTGCTTGCGACGACGCTCCCCTGCCTTGATTCCCTCGAGTCTTGACCATCCTATACGCTTTGACCTGCATCAACCAAAGTTGTTAGGGTGAGTTCTAGGATGTTTCAAATTGGTGCTACTCAAACTAGAAACAGGGTTAGGCGTAAGTTTTCTTTACTTGTCTGTAAACAGACATTACTCCTTTAGGGGATTGGCTAGGTTAGGGTTAGGATTAAGCATCTAAGCTTGATTTCTTCGCCCCTATGAAAACAAAATTATTGGTTCCCTTGCCCTGTAGCTACGCTAGCCTTGTTCCATACTCACCACTTCATATGCTTACTCTCCTAGTGCATATGCCGCCTCCTTCCCGCTTGTCCTAGTCTAAGCCCTTTTAACCTTTCGCTTACAACTTGATTAAAGTGACTTCCGACCTTATGTTTATTAATTTACGCCGAAAGGCATACACCTGTTGACAATGGGCACAATTAATGATCTTTTAATCTTATTTAACCTTAAACCCTTATCTGATGGCTATGCATTGAAGATGCTGGTATATTCTTAGTCTTCCTCCAAAATCAATGGGTCAGATTTATTGTTCATAACTTTCTTGCATTTATTAAGGCATCCATTAACATGTTTACTTTTTAACATTTACCTAATCACATTAAAAAAAAATTGTTGTAAGGATATATAATTACCACGTTCAAATGATTAAATAGGATTAAACCGTGGCATCTAAATAATTGTCCACAACTGCCAGCCACATTTCGACGTTCACCAACGCTATGTACCTTTCGGCGTTAGTGTTCTTCTTAAGACGCTTCGCTTGGTGGGGGTCTTGGGTTCAAAACCCATGGACCCAAAAACATTTTTATTTAATTAATTAATCATAATTACTTTTAATTAATTAATATACTTAGTTTTAATTTGTTGTGTATATTATATTATTATTATTGTTCTTTTTTTCAAAGGCACATACATGGTGCGTTGGTGTTTGGTTGTTCCTTAAGGCTTAGGTAGTGGGTGGTGGTCATGGGTTCAAAACCCATAGACTCCATATCACCCCCCGTGTTTTTTTTTGTAATCTATATATATATATATATATATATATATATATATCATCAGTTTAAATTAATTAATTTAAATTTTAAAATCCCTAATTCAAAATAAACCTGATTTATTTAATTTACCTACTATAGTAATTGTTTATTATAAAAATATATATATTTACATTTATATATTTTTAAATAATAAATAACCATAAACTAAAATTATAAAAATAACATAATAAAAATAAAAAATAAAAAATAAAACATTTACATTATCATAAAATAAAATAAGAAAAATAATAAAAAAAAAAACTTAGAGTCGGGCAGTGGGTCCTCGCATGAGGCCCACGTGCCCCCCCCCCCTCCTTCACACTTGCTCATCATACCTAACCCTAAAACCCTACACCTGCCAGCTCTTCGAACCCTATGTGTCCTTCCTCTGCCGCCTCCTTCTCATCCATCGAGACCTTCCTCGCACCATTCTTTCTTCACCACAGATCTTGCCTTTGCTCTGTTCAGAGGTTCCAATAATCTCGCCCGCCATGGCTCGCATCCTCGCCATTGTTCTGAGCACAACGCCTGGTGACAGTGTGAGGCGTTTGAGCTGACGAATTCAAATTTGAGAGGAGGCCTTTAATCTTTGAGAACCAAATGGTAGGTCAGGCAGTTTGTTACCTTTCCCTATTCGCCATGAACAAAAAAATTAGGGGCTCCAGGAACACGTCTTTTAGCTCAAATCTTCACTGCTGCAGGAATGCTTGCGACAATTTTTTAAAAACAACCACAAAATGGCGCCTGCAAGCACCTCACGATCGAATCCCATGTTGTTCCAAGAACCCTACTCCTACGGCTACCCGGAAAATGCATACTATGTGGTTCTCCCTCTGGCTCCACATCTTCATAGTAGGCGGCACAACCGTCAGTTACTTGCTTACGCTGCCTCTCTGGTGGTCTCCCTCAGCCTCTTCCTTAGCGCGGTGTTCTACTTCTTTTGGCATTCTACTTCGTTGCCTCCTTCGTTTTCTTAGTCTGCCAGGGCTGCTATTCAGGAACTGAAATCACAAGGGTTTAGAAAGCAGATCTTCGGCTGTTATCTTGTTTAGAAAGGGCAAGGTTTGTTGATCGAATCTTGTTAACTGTTCAAGGGTAGGATATATTATGAGTGTCCCACTTTTTCATGAGGATTGGGAAAGCAGATAGCGCAGCATCGACAACCATGTATTTTACGAAGCTGGACGATTCACCCATGTTTTGCAAGCAGCTCCAAGCATTAGAAGAACTGTGGAGACTTTAAGGGAACGCAGTCAGAAATTTTACAAAGGATGTCGGAAATATACGTAGGTTCTAGATGGACCTTGTCTTGTACTGGTTCAATTGTTTGTTATTTTTCCTTAATAGGTGTATCATTTACATCAATTATAAATGGTTGCACCTCTAACATGAATAATTGCGAAAACTTTTAGCAGAGCCTGGTATGATTAGTCAATGGTGTGTTTTATTAAAATTTATTTAGATATTGAAATTGAAGATTTTCATAATTGCAATCTTATTTGAGGTTGTTGACAATGACATTTATGTGTTATGATTTTTTCCATGCTGAGGCTATTACGATTATGTTTTACGCAAATAATACTAGCAGACTAGTATGTTTCATTGTAGTTTCTCACAAAAAGTGATGTTTAGATAGTTGTTCTAAGAGTATTAGTTTTGTGCAATTATTAGTTTCCTTTTTAGAGTCCAGGTCGTCCATACTTAGCTATGGAAATGCTAAAGCCAAGAAGCCAAGAATTATTTCAGAAGATTGAACAACTGAGCTAAATATATGCGGTTGGCTGATTGAGTAAACTACAGTTACCAAGACATCTTTTTTTTTCCCTAGTGGTATTCTATTCTTCTCATAACGTCAGAATGGGCAGAATAAACTTGGAACTGCATGAGAGAATTTAAATTTCAGGTCCTGCTAATGTAGCGTGTTATGTGAGTTCATGATTACATGGTTATTTTACGGACTCCCATATCTAAAACGCAAGAGGACAATAGAACTTGGCATTATGGGAGGATACCAGAACATATGGACCAAGATGAGAGGAACTGTGCTAGGATTGGACTGACTCTGTTAAGCATACCTAGAGTACAACTGCTTGTTTTAAAAGGAGTTTGGTACCCTTTTTAAATGGAAGAAGGTCTGCCTAATATCCACAAAACATATTCAATGTTGTTAGAAAATAATATTTATTTATTTATTTATTTTTAGTAGTAAAACAATAGAAATACTCTGTCATTTTAACAGGAGGAAAGTGCATTGGTCAAGCTCATAATTCCTCATTGCTAAGATGTCACATTCAATTTGCATATTTGGTGTCAAAATCACCTAGCTTTGTTTGCTTGCCCCTGAAATGTTCCCCTTCGGTTATTAAGGATCTCCTTTGTTTTTCATGTGATGTGAGAGCTTCTTCAAGCTGTCGTTACGGTAGTGGTTCAAGGGTGTTGTTGATATAGTAGCTTTTGCACAATTTAGAGGTTTACTTTTAACACATTTGGGGCACATCCATTCGTATAAAAATATAACAGTAATGTTGTAAACGACAGAGATTAGACTAACAGTACATATATGAAGCAAATCTGATTATTATTTAGTACCGAGTTTGGTTGTTACAAACAGTGAACACTGAAAACACCCACAATTTCTTCCTATTACGAAAACAAACAATGGCTAAATATGTAACAACCCTAGTTGCTTTTTTTACTTTGGTAAATTTGTTTTTACATTTTCAATTCGTATTGCATTTATTTTTTTTATATTTGTTTTAAAATTTTTGTGTTTTGTTTGCAGGTTAAGCGTAGCTGGAGTTAGAGCTTGGAGTTTTGGCCCTTAGGCCCAGATTTCAAACAAAAGATTTGATACCAATTGTAGTGGCCAGTAAGAAAAATATCAACAAGCCTAGTAAAAATCCTTACAATTACGCATAACATTTATAACATAGAATTTCGAATTTCTGAGTGCGTAAATAATTCATTAACTTCAAATAAGCATATAAATTTCAGTAGAATTTAACATTTAACATTTAACTACAGCATAAAATAACTTAGCCAATTCACAAACAATTTACCTGGCTCTGATGCTAATTCGCCTTGTTGCTTTGCTGTTGCCTTCCTGTTGCCTGATGCACTGACTAACACTGCCCAAACCTACTATCCTCCCTGCCAACTAGGACAACTACCTAGCTCCAGGATATCATATGGATATCCTGGCCCCCGTGCCCAAAACCTCTAGCAAACCAGTGCCCATGTACTAAACCTTCCCACTCCTGAACTCAAATCCTCTCTGCAAATCCAAGAGAGCCCCCCGAAAAATCCATCCCCAAAATCTCTCGTCGAATGATAATGCCCTTCGTAAACCTCCTCCCCCTCCATATGCTTGCTTCACCGCCTCTTGCATTTACTTACTTATCCACCCATTTATTACCTTATCCCCTCATAATTAATTTCTTATCCCTATTAATTTAATACCCATGTTAATGAATGTAACATGTAATTAATTAATCAATTAATTAATCAAATTGCAACCATTAATTAATTAATAATTATTTAATTAGTATCTTTATACCAATCTTGTTTAATTAATACCATGTTAAGACAATTAATCCCCTAATTAATTTTTACTTAATAATCCTTAAACATTTATTCAACTAGGGTTGTTACAGTTGAGCACTTCGACCCAAAGCTTTATACCCGCAACAAGTTCTCAACAAACAAGCAGAGAAAGCATATAGTGATAATATAAAAGGTTAGCAAATTAGATAACATAATCCATTAATATACAAAACAAACCTACCCATGGATCATAACACATATATTTGCAAGATATCAATTGGAATGGAAAGGAGTATTTCTATTAATAAATGATCAACAAAAGCGAAAACATTACAGACTTCCGTGTCGGCACGGTCCAGAACCAAGAAACCAAGTTCCTTCCAACTGAGCCTCCACCACTTCAATCCTCCACCAAAGGAAAGATCATATAAGGGAGACAAAGAGGTTCTCCAACAATAAAGGAAGATCTTTGGGGTTGAACACTCTATTCATATTTAAATAACAAAGTGATGCAGACTCAATAATGAAGTAATAATTTCTCTAGAGTAACTTTTCTCTCAAAGTTGAATTCTCTCTCCTTTCCATAGCTCATAATTGGCTTACTTATAGCCTTCAAAATGAAATTGAAGGGCCGAGTTGGAACCTTTCCAGTATATGGAAGGCCAAGGATCAGATATCTCCTGTTGTGACATGGAAACCCGACATTAAATTTTGATTTTTTGGCACAAATCCCGATGTACACGGGTTGTAATGGAGCAACCAGCATATACACATGATGTATAGCTTGCAAGGTGCATACAAGTGGAAAAATATTTATTTTTGTCTTTGGATTCATCAATCAGTGAAAGTAAGTTTGCATAGGGAAATGGAGTAAGGCCCTCTCTGGAAGATTGCATAGGGCGAGGAAAATATTTCTCTAAAAGATGCCCCCTAATGTGTGAGGTCAGAGGAGTATCTGCGATGGATGAAATACATTATAAATAAACCATAAGTGGAGTGGTAGAGAACCATATGGATGAACGCGATTGCTCATTACATTCTGTACTGACTTTGCATACATGGCTGCCAAAAATACACTGCAGATCCATCTGAAAAAATATACCAAACAAGTGTCTGTGGCCATAAAATAGGAAAATACAAATGCATTTATATGCTAATAGATGTCATAGTCACGAACAAGGCCCAATAGAAACAGTCTCAAAACCAATCTGAAGATATCTGTATGCCATGGAGGTCAATCTGATCTTCCATGATCACTAAAGTCATATAGGTACTGGTCCAATGAAAAGGAAGAAACAACTTAGGAAATTTGTGGTCACATAGTGATGTCTTCAAGTCTTCTACACAATCCACCAAAGGTGAAAGTCTACATCATGTGAATAAAGGAGTTGAGGTCGAACACAATGAGACATCGTATGATTATCGATAATTGATGTATATCGTTAACAAACGTGAGACAACCTACCGATAATGAAAGTATGTATCAAGGCACCGAGTACATTCTTACAAGTGTGAATAGAGGAGTCGGTGTCGAACACCTGAAGAATCCATCGATTAGGAGACCTTGATGTATTCCCAACTGTCGATGGAGAGAGAGCGTGTCACTGATGACTACAAGCCTCAAGGTACTCATAAGACTCTAGGTCTCGTTTCTAGATAATGGTCTGATGTCGATGGAAAGAGACTCGCTGAAAGGAGATAATTAAGGCATCTCTCATCAGTCAGCACGAGGTACAAAGCAGGAGCTTCATGATTTGGTGGAAATTGGACGAAGAACAAGTTCACGAACCAACAACTCTGTGTGTATTTCGCATGTGCCAAGTGCAAGCGGTACACGAAAAAGACCCTCTGAATAACAACCAATGATGAAAACTATTGACAAAGGTGAGGAAACCATCAATAAGGCTAATGACATCCAAGACACTGCATGAATCCCAATGTGTGAATAGATGTATTGTCGTCGAACACAAGGGGAACCACCTAGTCAACGACCAATGATGAAATGTTGACTGTTGGGTTCAAGGTTACCTACCAATGATGAAAGTAGGGCCACGATGCATGATAGGACTAAAGTATCATGTGATTCTAAGACAAGTTGAGGGTATGACCGATATGAAAAGTCAAGAGTTCTGAGGAGTGGACGACACTTGATAGACTTCCTTTGAACAAGAGCATGAGACATATGGTGGACTCTGGTAGCATAGACCCAATGATAAAATCATGAGATGAAGGAGGCATCAATGAATTTCTCTGTAGGGACTGGAAGAGTAACCAGTCGGTAGAGAAGACTCTGTAACGAGCTCATCTTCCTAAGGCCATGCTAAACCAAAAATTATGACGAAAGGACTCAAATAACTTTGTGCTCTATTCAAAGGTGACATGACTACTGCCAATATAAGATAATACTCCCTTCCCGCCCGTCTTTTTTTGTTTTTTCATAACAAACGAATGCTATGATACATAGGAGGAAATGAGTGTCGCAAGTAATCAAAACTAGTTCCAACAGTGGAACGTACCTATGCTCAATGTAGGGAAGTGCATGCGGGAGGTGGACACTCAGGGGATGTTCCCTCCTAGGTATAGGGTGTCAAATTGCGAAGGATAAAAACAAGGCTCTGCTTGGTTGAGGATGCAAAACTGCTGAGGAAAACAATTTATAATGCAAAGCGAGAACCGACTATAGGCTCAATACTGCAAGTAGGGGCATGAGATGCAATCACAAATTAATGCCAAAAAATGTCCTGTTTTATGTCTTTTAGTCTACTTTGTGTGAAAAAGGGATAAACTTGTGCCAAGTAGACATCTTTTCAAATCCAATTTACGAGTGTGAAAACGAAGTTCACTCGACGATCTTTTCTATTTTTGGTAATGAGTCGGAAAAGAGCTTAACTAAGACTCATGATCTTTCAATTCCAATTTAGCGAGTGTGAAATGGAAAAATCACTCGGCAATCTTTTTTCTTTTAAAAGAGTCATAAAATTGCTTAACTAAGAATCGTTTGGTGTAGTTCTAATCAACATGTAAGGGGGGAGGCTATGGTTCCCATACCGGCCTTCTGCGGAATGTCAGTATATTATGAATAGCTGACATAAGCTTGGGAAAACCCAAAGCTCTCCAAGTCAAGGAGGATAAAACACTAACTGAGTATATAGTATTTGTGATAGATCAGACAATGTCTCTTAATGGAAAGGACATATGCGGGGGTATTGAATACTCCATAGGACTATCCCAGTCAAAAGTGGTCTCTTCAAAACCAGGAGGGAGAGGACTTGGTGAAGGAAAAATCTCTCTTGTTTAGAAGGTGTAGGATTAGTAATACTGACGATATGATTGAAGGATGCATAAATCTCTTCAGGGAGAGTAGGTTTGACTAGAGATTGCACCGATATGACCACTTGTTCAATTATAGGTTGAAGAGGATGTATAATAGTAGGGATAGGAGACATGTCACCCTTGACAATGGGGGTGAGGTCAAGAGGAGATTGTAGCGGTGTTACCACTGTGGAAATCAAGGGGGAAGTAGTGTGAGGAGAAACCACATATGCCTCAGAATCCGAAGGGACTTTAGGTGAGGCCCATGCTTTTGTTATCCCAGCGGTAACTGTACAAAGACGAGTAAGGTGGTTCCCTTCGCAAGTCCTACAAAGGAATTTAGGCTTATGTCCAAGACGTCTAGGCTTCTCAATGTATCCAACGTCGTTTACAATGGCTGGTGACATATTATCAACATGATAGGCCGAGGTGGTAGAGTCATCTCCTACATGACGTATAGAGGTTGGAGATGTGACATTGATACAAAGGGTGTCCCCAACATGATCGACATAGGCTGGGTGCGGGTTGTCAACATGACCAGAAAGAGAAGTTGACCTATCCTCAACATAACTGACAAAGGTTGGTGATGGAGCTCTGGTATGACTAACAATGACTAGGCTAGAAACAAGTTGTGGAATTTGATGCCAAGCTCCAGGGAAATATTGACTTTGAAACATAGCAGGCTAGGATGGATCCTGGTTTACCCCCTGTCCCTGTCCGGGAAGGTAGTATCCTCCATTTAATTGATTCAAAGAAGTTTGAATGGGCATCATCACTGAATTCTGCGAAGATACAAAAGTATGATAGGGAATATTCAAGTGATGATATATGTTTCCCCCTTGTGAAGGGGTTCCATAAAGAGGATATCCCGAACCATAAAATTGATTCCCCCCGTGTGAAATACCCGGGGATACATGAGGACTAGTCATTGGAAAAGTACTCGAAGGAGACGACATCGTGGACAAAGGATACATGGATGGGGTATAATAAGTAGAATAAGCACCCATATGAGTAATTGCTCCTGAAGGAGCATAACTAGGATTGGATTCATAAGAGGGGAGGTTTCGTCCTCCCATTGTGAAAGTGGGTTGAGGGACATGAATCATATTGAACGAGGATGTAGGTATCAGGGCCATGATGCCCCCAGACCCAATTCTAGGATTCATATAAGTGGACCATGGAGAGTATTGCATAGGTGAAGGCATATCAACAAAAAAATGACTAGAGGCCCAAGGTGCAGACTGAGTATCATAGTTCTGCATACCATTTTAAGAAACATGAGGATTCATCCCCATGAACTGAGTAGGCATCATGGGGTAGGTAGAAATAAAGGAGGGAGACAAAGGGACTCTTTTATCCATGATAAAGAGAACTCAGAATAAACTCTTAAATCCAACTAGTAAGCAAAGAGCACACCAAAAGTCAAACGGCCAATATGCATGCAAACGGGCTAAATTGGTTGAGTGGCCTCCCTCCCTAAAGAAGGTATGTCTCATCCAAGAGGGACCTGAGACTCCCTGCTAAATATTGGAGATAACATAATCAATTATAAGGGCCCTCGTGGGATTAACAACCAGTCTGTCAAATCCCCCCGGAGAGGTAATCCTCCATAAAGTCTATGTCTTGTCCGAACCTTATCTAACCCAGGGTACCTGCAGAATAACCCATGCAAGTAACCTATGAGATACATAAGTCAAGAAACTAATAAACCATTGTATAACTGATGCACAGGCGAGCAGTCGTAAGTCCGAATCACCGTATGGGCAGGGTAGAAAATCCCAAAATCTTGAAAGCACCGCCTCTCACGGAGGTATGGGCACTAACAAGATCCCCAAATAAAAATAAATCCATAGAAATATCTCTAACGCTAGGGGAGTATCCAGGGGATATCCCTTCAACCAACTTAGCGCGACCTCATGATTAACTTCGGTGTGAGTAGAGCCTCCCGATCTTACTAATTATACAATGGATTTCTCCACTCCCCGACTCAGACACATATGTTGATTTAATTTCCTTGGAGAATCTTACTCACAAAATCCTATTCCAAGGCACTAAATCCTAGGCTAGTTTGTGCACCCTAGAAAATAAAATCGTTACTAATAAATTTTAAATTATAGAGTTGATTTTATGGCCGTGATTACTCAAAAAGGAATATGGTGATGAAACCAATGGTGTTATGACTCTGCAAGAAAAGTAAATAAAAGTTCTAACTTTAACTTTTGATGAATGAGATGCTCCTAAAAATGATGCAATTTTCAAATTCAAATTTGCGATTCAGAAGTAAAGATGCAATCTTTCACTATATGCACTAAGCTAATGATAGATATTCAAAGACAAAAATGCTAAGCAATGGAAAATGCCTATTTTTTTTGTATTTTCAATATATTGAAACTGAAAGTGCATGGAATGAAAAGTAACTTGATATATAGACCTACTGTGTATAAAAGAGAGATACTCAAGCAAGATATCAAGCAACAAAAAACCCAACCAAATGTACAAGGACAATGAAAATGAAAAGATGAAGAGAAAAAATTCACCCAAAAATTCAACAAAAAGAGGGTTTCCTGTCATCCCACAGGAACTCAACATGCACTACAGAGACCTAAGAAGGCTCAGCAAGCAACAAATCCCACCCAAAAAACACCAAACCAAACAAAAACGCAAGGAAAAAAGTTGTACGTGATTGTTTGGGCAAATAGTGCGTATATACACAACTTGCAGTGAGACAAACTACGTATGTACATGACTGTCAAGAAAAAAGGCAAGGGAGAAAGGATGAAAACTCAAACCCAGAGTGAACAGGAGTTGTCAAGAAATGACACGACAAGAACCACAATAGAAATGAGATCAATCTAAGGAGAAAAGTACTTCAAACCCTAATACAAAAGATTCTCCCCAATGGAGTTGCCAATTCTGTTACGAGGAAAATCTCTCTATGGGTAGCATGAACCATAAAAAACATGTTTGACTGCAGAAATCAACTAAATTCCAATATATGATATATAAACTAATGTGCAAAGGAGGTAAGAAAGAGGTCTACCTTGTCCAAACATTTGATGATGTCCACCATTGAGCACTTCGACCCAAAGCTTTATACCTACAACAAGTTCTCAACAAACAAGCAGAGCAAGCATATAGTGATAATATAAAAGGTTAGCACATTAGATAGCATAATACATTAATATATAGAACAAACATGCCCATGGATCATAACACATATATTTGCAAGATATCAATTGGACGGGAAATAAGTATTTCTATTAATAAATGATCAACAAAAACAAAAACATTACAGACTTCCATATCGACATGGTTCAGAACCAAGAAACTAAGTTCCTTCCAACTAGGCCTCCACCACTTAAATCCTCCACCAAATGGAAGCTCATATAAGGGATACAAAGAGGTTCTCTATAAATAAAGGAAGATCTTGGGGGCTAAACACAGTGTTCAGACTTAAAGGAAAAAGGGATGCATAATTAATAATGAAGTAATAATTTCTCCAGAGTAAATTTTCTCTGAAAGTTGAATTCTCTCTCCTTTCCATAGCTCGGAATTGGATTCTTTATAGCCTTCAAAATGCAATTGAAGGGATGAGTCAAAAAATTTCTAGTATATGGAAGGCCAAGGATCAAAGATCTCCTGTCGTGACATGGAAACTCAACATTAAATTTTGATTTTCTAGCATAAATCCCGATGTACATGGGCTGTAATGGAGCAACCAACGTATATGCATGTTGTATAGCTTGCAAGGTGCGTACAAGTGGAAAAATATTTTTTTTTGTCTCTGGATTCATCAATCAAGGAAATTAAGTCTACATAGGGAAATGGAGTAAGGCCCTCTCTGCAAGATTGCATAGGGTGAGGCAAATCTTGCTCTAACATATACCTCTATTTTCTTGATCCATTTGTCCAATTTCTCAGCATTCAATTCTCTAGGTCATCGACTCAAAGTTAACATCCAATTTTAGTAATGGCAGATTATATTCAGACTTCTTATAGGACTTATTTTGATGAGAAGAATGTTTATATGCTTCAGAAGAAACTGATGATGATGATGAGGAAGGGGAAGGGGGATCTGAAGGTCCATTTCCTTCACCTCCTCCTTCTCCTTTTATCAAAGATTCTTCACTTGCAGGATTTTGAATTCTTTGTTCTAACTCATCTATTGTTTCTTTCAATGATTGAATCATAGCCTTGATCTCTTCATGACTCATGGGATGATATTTTTCTTCTTCTTTTTCAGAAGCCACCGTCTGTCATCGAAATCTCTTTCCAATTTTGGACTTATAACTTGCAAGTTTCCTTTTACAAAGTTTGAGTTTGGCTCTTGTAAGAATTCACTTGAAAAATACATGTCAAACCTACTATCATACCAAATTTATTCGAAAAATCCTTAGATGCTAATAATTTAAAATACACATAAACATCTACTTGATTCTGGAAATAAAATGATCACTTGATTGTTTTACAAATTACACGTGAAAAACTTATATAACCAAATCCACTTTAATGAGAATGACTTGCAAAATAATTGAACTTGAAATGAACAACAATAATATAATCACATACACAAGTTGGAAAAAGTGTAGTTCATGCAATTTGGGCTACCTCTCTGGGTCCGCTTCCAATAGAGACTTTTTTTATTAATGCTCAAATGCTTGCATTTTACAATGACCTTTTTACATGTTTCTCAAATGAAGAAGCATAGTGCAGCATTGGATTCCTGGAAAAAAAACGTGCAAAATTGATATAAAATTCTCGAAATTTCATCAAGGTACCATTTGGCACGCTTTATGGTGTAACCTCAAAACTTATGTACCCTCAGGCATGAATTACGAGGCCAATATGCATTAATTAATTGTGTACAATCCTTGGTTCCCATGCCCATTAAATAGGCGTGGTCCCCTAACCACTTCCACAACCATTGGATAGCCTTTAATTATATTTTGTTACATAGTTATAACTAACCGAAAATAGTTGAAAGTTGGTTAGCAGAGGTTGTTTAATTCTTTGCAATAGTTGGCAAGTTGGGGGTTCCATTCTTGTTGACCACCATATATTTTGTTTCCTTTTTGTTATTTGTTGTATATATATATATATATATATATATATATATATATATATATATATATATATATATANATGTGTTCAACCCCCTCGACAAATTGTGGTGTGGGTCATGTGTGAAGTATCAAAATCGAGAGCCAAGGGTCGATGGCTTATATATATATATATACATACATAGTTATAACTCTCCTGTGAAATATGTGTTCAACCCCCTCGACAAATTGTGGTGTGGGTCATGTGTGAAGTATCAAAATCGAGATCCAAGGGTCGATGGCTTAGGCCCTCGATCCTTTGGCCACTAATTCGTACTTATTACAAACTTAAATATAATTTGAAACATATATAAGTTAAGTCATATTCCATGGTGTGTTGGTAGCAAGGTTATGTTAAGGCTTATGGAAGTTATGGAGGTCGCGGGTTCTACCCCCATCGACTCCATTAATTTTAATACATATTAACCAATATTGGCTAATGGGAGGCTGCCATGTGGAAACATCTCATTGGCTCTCCAATGTCACATGTCATAAACAATTGGACCACTTGTCTACCACTTGTCAACCAACTATTGATCCACTTGTTTTGTACTTGTTGATTCAACTACCAATAACTATGTGCCACGTGTCACCCTTACAGTGGTGACACATGTCACCTCTTTTTCCTTTGACCTTTGACTATTTGACTCGAAATTTGACCGCTCATAACTTTTGCATACGAACTTCATTTGAGGTGAAATTTACATCATTTGAAAGATATCGTATTTTCAAGATGATTTGAAGCATTTGAATTTTAAGCATTTCTGAACCATTATATACCTCTATGGATGTTACAGATATTTCTATACCTTAGTGAGCATTCCCAGATCCTCCTGGATAAATACACCAATCCCATAAGGACATAACAGACTCCTGAGGGGTTTATTCAGTGGTTTATTCGTTTCCTGCTTTGTTGGGTTGTTCATGGATTTTATGTAAATGATTTTCTAAATTCGGAGCTCCTTCAGATGATCATGGTGGAATAAATACTCTTCATTCTCAATGTTCACCCATGTTATATTCAATATTAATTTATGGGTTTTCATCGTCGAAGTTATGCTATGACTCAGGCAGAGTAGGAGTGATTTGATTCAAGGTCATAGGTACTTCTTGAAAAGTGGTTTCAATCGGGTCTTCTCTAGAGTCGACAAGAATATTGGTTTGATTACTGGTTCATCTCATGTGGTTAGCTTCACTCCTGAGATTTCTATGGTTGTTGGTAGTTTACCAAGCAATTTGGCATATGTGCAGGTAATAGGATGAGTTTTAGTAAACTCTTCATAGGGTACAAGAAACCAAGTTTCTATTTGTGTTTTGGGGTTTCCAGCAACATTTCCAAATGTGGGGTTTGTTTCTTCAAAGGTAACATCACATTCTAAACTGATATGAGGAAACATAGTTGGAAAAAGGGTGTTTTCATAGGATTGGCCTTATGTACGCAGTGCATTTATGTAATCCATACAATTTGAGGCCCTCCTTCTAGAGCCAATTATGTTGATGGGGTGTAAATGAACAACAACGATAAGGGGTACTCCCTGGTACAAGGTCTCGATTAGACTATGCACCGTTTGGTTTAGGAGACCCATCCAGATTCTGGCCCGGCTGCCATTATTGGTTGTGAGGGTGAAAAAGTGGATGGTCATGCAAATGAAAGATGTATATGAAGACTATGTAAATGCATAAAATAAATCTATTCTACTTCTAACCTATCCTATCCTAGCTAAGAGAAAATTATTGTAACCGAGTGAGATGAAGTGACACTAAAATATGCAAAAATATTTGATTAGATAGTTGTCACAAAGGTACAAAGTTATATAACACATGAATACAATTTTATAACTAGAGTAGTCTAAATCATATTTTTTCATACATAACAAGCTCATGTGCTCAGGACATGAAATATGAGAAAGAATAAAAAAACTTTAAGAATAACATTTATTGCATCAAAAAAGTCTATAAGCAAAGCATGTTCTTACATCCCATGTGGACAACAAACATTTTGCTGGAAATAGTTCAAAGAAAAAAAAAATACACATAATTTCTTCTCTCTATCAAAATATGGCCCTTGGGGCTTCTCAATATTTATTAACACAATATACTTCCTTGAAATAGTTCTTGAGTATATACAATGCTTGAAGAGCCCCTTCCAAATGGGCTCCCCCCTATATTTATACAATTATTCCTAACTCCCAAAATGACTTCTTGTATTCCTCAAGAAGCATTTAAAAATTTTTCATCTCCCCTTAGTAGCTATTTGACATGTGTGAGTATAAAGAAAAAACTAAAGGTGGTTAGAAAAAGAAAAAATATGATGTAGTTGACAACAAATTTGAATTTGATGTTGTGCCTTATATATATCTGCTCTTATCTTGATGTAGGAAGTCCACATCTCGAATTGATCATAAAGTGATATGACCAAAGAGTATATCAATTCCTCAAGAGCGGCCTTATGCATCGTTGTGTTGTCTTTGTGAGTTTGCATATATTTTTCTAGAGTAGCCATGAATTCTTGGATCATGGTGCGAACTTTGGTGAGTTGAATGAGGTGTTGTTCAATCAAGTTTGTCATCACATTGGAGGTGAATTTAGTTACCTCCCGCCTTCTAATTGTACTCTGTTGTACTTTCTCTATCAATTGTTCTGTGATAAGAGTCTTTCCAAGTTCTTCAAGGGGAGGAAGATGACACTTTCTTGTTAGGTCTTGTTCTGCCTTGTGTACTCATGAATACATTTCCAATGAGATGGTTGTCTCTATGTTTTCTCTCTACCTGGCCTACTGGAAATGATTAAGAACAATGAGATCAACTTTCCTATCTACACTTGAGGGATGCAGAATCTCGATTGGCACATCTATATTTTTAGTGATTCACCTATCAATATCTCCTATGATTTCTCGGATATTGTTGAAATGAGTGTTTTTGGCTTGTACTCACCTATGTTGTTCCATAATGGTGCTCATTGTATCTTGGAACAAGTGCAGGTGGGCATACATATCTATGATGGATTATTCTAGTTCAACCTTGAATTTCTCTGCACTATCCTCAAATCTTTTCAAGTTACCTTCATCTATCCTCACTTGTTTGAGTTGTTCCTCTAGCTCCCTGATTCTTGCATCATTTTCTAGATTTTGATGGTATAGGTTCCTAACGTTATCTTCTATTGTTTTCATGAAAGTGGTTCCAACGGGTGTTGCAGAGACTAGTTATTTATTAACATCTTCCATCACTAGGGTTTGTGTGAGTACTAATATTGAATTTCTCCCTGTGACCAACACTTTCATTATTTTCTATGGCACAATCCTACCTATGGCCTTATCCTATGTGAAATTATTTAGGTGGGAACTTTGCTTGGTTTGAATGGGGTACAAAGTCCCATATCTATCCCACTGAATCGAACATGTCTGCTGGCACTTGGTGTTGATATCCCTGAGATATCAGTGTCCATCGGTGATGCATCATCATTCCTTGCTTCTTCATATTTCTTTTTTATCTCTTCCCCGACTACCTTTTCTATAGCTTCATTTGATGCTTTCCATGCTACTTCTGTTGTTTCCACTACTTTTTCTTCTTTCTTGAAATTTTCTTTTTCTACAACCTCTGTCTTAGTTGTTATTGTTGTTGCATCAACTTCATCCTTAGCTTTGAATTCATCGCTTTTTCTTTTCTTCTTCATCAAATCTTCCTTTTTATTTTGTGTATTTTATTTCTTTTTCCTCTTATTTTCTATTACTAGATATTCTTATTTTGTTGATCCTTATTGCAATCATGTAGTTGCAATAGATCCCTTCACTATTGTCTCTTCTTTTTATTTCTTCTTGGCCTCCTCTCATGCTTTTTCTTCATTAGGAATTATTCCAATGGGTTTGCCTTGTATTCTAGTAATTACTTCATCGTAGGTCCTGGCTCCACAATGGACCTCTTACCCCTCCCATACTTATGATGTATATTCCCAAGGAACACCAAGCTTATTAAAGTGTTCTTTGACTATTTTATTTTGGTCCTGCCTCTTGAAACTCTCTTCCCGAAGTGGTATAAAATCATTGTATGCACTTCGTCTTGGGCCTGCTTGGTGTTGGAAAATGAGTAGGTGCCAATCCAAAATGGGAGTGGGGGCCACTTCATCTTGGGCCTTCTTTGTGTTGGAAAATGAGTAGGTGCCAATCCATAATGGGATTGGGGGCCATATGGATTTATTATCCCGATAGAGTATTACCTCAACTTCGTTGATCACTTTTTGGTAAGCTACTTCGTGGAGTACTAATTTGTTTGGGAAAAATCCGGGAAGCATATGTGGTGCTTTCATGGATCCATATATTTTGATATATGTTCCATGCTCCATCAGGTACCAGTCTCTGATTCTTATGATTTCATCCAATGCTTTATCATTCATACATGGGGTTGGATATTATAAAATGAACTCGTACAATGGGGATAGAAATCTCTCACAAATATTGTGATATTTTTTCCCGTATTTATGATCACATAATACCTTGCAGTATATGTGTATTGATGTGTCTATTGGATACCATGCCCAACCCATCTTCAGGTATTGGTGCACAATGCACATTATATCTATGAGGTATGAAGACATATGGAAGTTCAGAAAAGTCCCGGGCTATGCTTCCAAAATTGATGTGATGGGCTCTGTTATGTTTGTTGAAAAAATGTTAGCCCAGTTGAAGGAGGATCCTTCGTCTGTACAATAGTGAATCAAGGGCATATACAATAGCGATAATTTGGAGGAATTTGTCTCTCTGTACAACCTGCATAGCATGGACACCATGTATTGATACAAATTCCTTAGTAAGGTTGTAGGGTATCCACTATTTGGTCTGAGCTTGAATTGCTTATCTGGTTTGTACCAGATGCGACACAAGTCTTTGGCCGTATGCTTAAACCCATTGGAAAGTTCATTATCTAGCTTCTGGGTTCCTTTCTCCAGATGATAACACTTTACTAGATATACATAATGGAATGAGGCTATAGGATATTCCCAAGAATTTCATATGTATATGTTTCCTAAGTCCACTTGTTTAAGGATCTAGGCGACGACATCGACACTGGGGAATATTGCAGCGCAAGATGATACTCTATGAATTCCATATTTATTGATGTTCTTGAAAATTTTGAGTTCGTATTGATCTTCTGCATCAATGAAAAAATTTGGTTTCTTGAACATTTGATAAATGTCACCCCACTTGAGATAATCTTCCCCTTTTTCTAAGAATTTGGCTATGTCATCATACATCACTCCTACGATGTCGGGTTCATATTCATGTTGGTGGTCACTCCCGGAGGTCTCCGTGGAAGGAACTTTGCTAGTAACCTTCTTCCTTGGAGACATATATAAATATGAAAAACATAGATGAAATTACTATAATCAAACTAGGAAATAAGATAAACACTATCAATTTAGATGTTGTAAAAAAAATAAAGGATAAATATGAAAGGAATATTTTTTTTATTAACCATGTGATAAGTACTTGAAGAATTACTTGTATTGATGTTAGGAGGGAGTTTGTCATCAGAAGATGATAAAGTGATGGAAAGAATCATAGAAAATTAATCCTTAGTGAGAAGGAAGTGACATAATCCAAGAAGTTTTGGTTAAAGGTTATGATAGATATTGGCCTGAAAATTTGAGACCATAGAATTTTATGTGAACTTATCCGATATATATTAGAGATGTTAGTATGAGAAGATCCGATGAATACCAGACAAGTTCGTGCGAAGGCCCCTGATGTACACCATAGAATTTAGTGAAAATTATGCTGGTTGGTAAGCACATGCACAGAAGGGGTTTATGTTAAGTCCTCTGGTTTACATCAGAGGCATTCTTTCCAAGCCCTCCTATGAAACTCAAAGAGTTTGTATGAAGATATTTAGTTAAGTTCAACAATGATCATGTTAAGAGCTCCGTTGAACTAAAGAAGTTAAAGTTAAGTCCGACGAATTTTAACTCCCCTAGTGAATACCATAGGAGTTTATGTCAAGACTTTTGCATGGGTCAGAGGAGTTCATGCAAAGGTATCTGATTGGAATGGAGAACTACATGTTGAACTCTCTAGTTTTCAGTGACAAAAAATTCGTTAAGTACTCTATTTATAAAGAGTTTTTTGAGAACGATTTAGCTCCGACGATGAGTTTTTGTTCGAATTTTTCGGCTTGGATAATAGAGGACCGAGATAGAATGGCTCTATTCTCACTGAGCTTGGAGGATAAGTTTTGGGTTAATGAAAGAGTGATCTAGGGAATGGGATTCATTATGTAAAGGACCAAGGATAGAGCTTGATACATCCATTGGATTGATGGAATTATAGCTCCAAGAGGTGGCTCTAAAATAATTGGATTTATCATACAAGAAGGGAGAAATGGTTGGTTAGGGATTATTCCCTAAGAGGGTCTAGCCGAGAGTTGTTTGGAATTGAAAGAGAAGTTTGGTAACCCTTGTGTTTTCACCGTACTAATTTATTGTAACCCAAGAATCAATATTTAGCAGGGCTCCAAATCAGTATATAAGAGTGATAGACTGCTAGGATGGAGCTACATATAGTAGGCAGGATAAGTATGGCGGAGATCTGATATTGATTGGATCCAATGAAATGTAAATCATGGACACGAGCGATCGAAAATCGTAAAGTGTATCGGGCCTAGAATTAGCTCGAGGTTTAAACCCTTGAAGGTGGGCCGATCAAAATACCATGGTTTTGTGTTGAAGCTACGTGGCGCCCCTAGACAGATATCGGGGGGAAAAGCAGTTGTGCTCGAAACCGCTAAATTACACTCTGATGTCACATGTCAAGACATCATTGAATGTTTCACGTCCAAATATCACATGCAAAAAAGGAGGGTTGACGGTTAGTCAAATCACCTCGAAGCACTTGTCCAAGTATTTTTTGTCCGTATGATACCAAGTGAACACAGCCAAAGGATTGAAAGATCATCATTTGAACTCAAAGGCCAAACGTGATAATCCATAGTCCTTGCTAGTACTTTATTTAGTAACCTATGATTGGTTCTAAATGACATCTTCCTTTAAAAATGAGGATGACATTACTCTATTTCGGGCAATTGACGTTCCATTCCTAAACGAGATAATAACAAACCGAATCAGCTTCTTAATTTCTGTAAAATTAAGGGAGATAAGATCGTATTTTTTGGAAAATCGAGAAATATGGATAATACAGACCAAGTGGTCCCCAAAAAACCAGGATTTTCAACTAATATGACAAATTCATCATCGAAGAAGAAAGAGAAGTTGGTTGCACGAATATTAGCAACGAAATTTCATACAAAGTCTGTTGAAGAGCCAAAAACAGATAAAGAGGTCAAATTAAATCCCACCGTGAAGGATTTAATCATCAATGGATACACATATGAACACCATATGCAAGATGTCAAGAGGAAGCAGAGCAAGAGATAGAATATGAAGATTAAAGTTGAGATCATTGAGGGCGTTAGAGAAAACCAACCTGCTTGGATTGACACGTTAAAATAACAAATTGCTAATCTGGAATAGTTTTCATGCTAAATTAAGTATGTTTCAGATAATTTTGTAATGATATAGACATGTGGCATTCAAAGCGAAAATCTCAAATATGTCAGTTCTATTTATAATGCTCCCTGTAAAATAGGAGTACAATTGTTATACGTTACTCCTTTTTATAACTGATGTCTATTTTTGGGATTGTGGGGAGGTTGATTCATTTCAAATCCTGGATGTAATTTGTCGATATATATTATTCCAAATATAAAAAAAAAGGACTAATTGGAGAGGGACCTACCCTCATAGCAGGAGGACATTGTAATTGCCTGGAGCTAAATTGAATATATAATGCATAAGCGTTCTGAACTTTTTATGAAAAGATTCTAATGGCTGTGATATGAGTTATGTTTTCTCTCATAGTGTGTATTTCTTATGTCTTTAAAATTCCATCTACATTCTCTTTTGTTTAAATTGGAGAGTTAAAGGTCTGAAATTCGTCTTATGATGCTCTTGACCTAAGCAATTTAGACTGTGTAATTTTCTTCCTAGCTAATTCATAATCCATTTCAATAGTGCTCTGATGCAGTTATTTATTTTCCCCTTCTTCTTACCACTCTGCTTAAACTCAATTTATAACTCAGATTCATTGGCTCATTTATCCTTTCTCATCTGAAGGTTTCTAATGGATTTCCATTGTCTTATTCATTTTAGACTCCATAGCCCTAAGTGTTCCTCCCCTTCCCTACCAACAACCTTACAAAACCCCCCCAAAACAAACCAAACCTAGCCACTGATTATCAAAGAAATATCAAGTGATATGAGAGATCCCTCTCCGAGTTGAGAAGGCTAGTTCCCATCTCTAAAGTAGGTTGAAACAATTACCTTTTTTGTTTGTCTATCAACCAGACAAAATTTACAGAGTGCTAACATTCTGGCGGCGTTACCGGGGACACAATTGGAAAATTTTCCCTGGGAAAGAATGACATGGTTGGGTTCTAAGGTATGAGAGAAGTAGAGACTTAGACACATATCGACTGTATTCCTAGTCTGGCGACTCCATACATCGATAAATCAATTTGAAGGTGATTCCACTGGAAAAAGAATCCATACATTTGAAATTTTATTGGCGATTCCACTAGGGATGCATAATCCAAATTCCAAAATATCACTGGCGACTCCACTGCTCGAATATGGGACTCTTGACAGAGGTATGAAAAGGCGTCATGGAAGAAAATGAGTACTTAAAATTAGTTTTTTTCCAAAACATTATATCGTTCGTTGTAAATTACCTCTGGTCCTTTTTTGAACATGTTAAACAATTTTTTCTTCATCTACTACATGAAAATGATGATCATTATAGTACTGATGTTTCATATCCTCCCCTCAAAATTATACAGATACCCCATCAATTTGTTGATTATTTTGATCAAAATATCCCATCAGAGCCATATCATAACCACAACCAAGTTGATAAGACTCAGGAAATTAAGACTATTATTTCACTTGATCCAACACCCTCCAAGACCCAGCAAAGATATATACCTTTAATATTACCTCACACCCTCCATGATTTTCTTCCAAATCACCATGATTACCTACTTGTGTTTGATGGAGAAATGGGAACCACCACAGCTGAAAAACACCTCCAAAATTTTGAGCATTTTATAGACTTATTTGAGATTGACCATGATGATGTGTGTATGAGGGATTTCTCTCAATCCGTGAGAGGAGATACCAAAGAATGGTTTAAACATTTTCAGCTAGAGACAATTAGCTCATGGGAAGAATTGAAGAATATCTTCTCGAAGTTTTGGGGCAAGAAGAAATCTCTAGACCTACAACTTACATAATTTTATGCCTTGAAAGGACAAAGTTTTGAGACTATTTCCACTTTCACTAGAAGGTTTTCCAGTATTTATTATGATTTTCCCAAATAAATTCAACCTACTGAAGTTGTTTTTATGCTTCAGTATGCCACTAGTCTTCACCCAGATATGTCTTTCCTCTTGATGGAAAGAAAACATGAGACCTTAAAAAAAATGTTTAGTGATGCTTAGGAAATTCAACACAATATCCTAGCATGTAGACAGATTAGAAGTGAAGGGTTGAGTGTTGTAGGTCATGACAAGGGATATGAAATGAAAACTATTGACTGGAATCTGGGGCATAAAGTTGATAACATTTTTGGTCCTCTTGAAACTTTGAATGCTAATAATTTTACAGAGGATTATATTCCACTTATTAAAGGAGAAAGAACTTATATGGTTCCTGATCCACCCCAGGATAAACATGAGACTGATTGTTTCATGTATTCATTTGTGGATAGTCAATAAAATGAGTTTGCAAATCAATTTGTTGAAAAGAAAATTGATACTCCAAGTTTTTTCTTGCTAGATGACATTGCAGATGCTGTTAATTTGCCTATATGTGACGAATATGACGATGATTATGAGGTTGATTTTTTTTCAACTGCCTGTTCTCCCCTTGGAAATGTTCCTTTTCAACAAAATAGTGAGATCTATCAACTTACATATCACAGTTGCAAAAAGGAAAGTTCTGAATCAGCTGAAGAAAATTATTTACCTCTATGCTTCTCTTCATTTAAATTGTTAAAAGAAAATTCTAAGGTCATCATTGAGGGAAAGGAGTGCGTGTTGATGCCAAGTCACACTGATTCACTGGAACAAACTGCCAAGTAATTTCAGCCATCGGTCGAAGGTGAATCTAGAAACAAGTATATTCAACAATTCAAAGACATGGAAAAGTGTCCATACGACATAAATGAAGAAAATGAAGAAATGCTTAAATCACATATAGGAACCTTACCATTATGTTTTGCTTCTTTCAAAGTGCTTAAACACAGTTTCAATAATGTTTCAGATCAGAAACCCTCCAAGTATGATATTAAATTCGAAGAAAGCAGTAGACTTGCAATTAAAGAACATCTCCAGTTATGTTTTTCATCCTTTGAATGGTTAAAATAGATAAATTAGATCAAGGGATTGTAGTCAAATACCATTATTTTTCTCTTGAACGTGATGAAGAGATTTGACAAGACTTCCAACAAGAAAAACTATTTCAAAGTTGTCTTTCTTCCCCTATGGATGATGTGATTGTTGAATTTCTAAGTGGACTAAACATGGATGAGGATTTTGAAACTGCATCTATATAAATTTCAAGTAGTAAACAAACAAATTACATAGATTTTTGGGAAAGCAACAAAACAATGTATTCCACTTTTCAATCAGAAATACAAAAATATAATGAAGAGGCAGTTGTTTTATTTGATTCGTTTGAAAATCATGGTTTTGAAAATACATCCATGGGAACTCTGGACTGTGAAATAGTTCATGATGTTATATTTTCACATTTACAAGAATATTATTAACATGAACTTATTCCATTCCATTCATTTAGAAGTCAAAATGACATTCCTCAAGAAAATTTCTAGAAGACTGATAAAACCAAACCAAAATTGTTTGATGAACAAAGAGATAGCCTCGATACACATAATATGGATGTCATATTTAAATAGGTTCAAGGATGTATGAATGTTTTTATTGAGATGCAAGGAAAGATAGACAAACCTATTGCTGCCATTTCGTTTGAAAATATCCTTAGGATTGAAGAAGTAGAGCAAGAACTAAAAGCATTGGTGAGGGAAGACTATTTTTCTGTCTTAACTCCTAAAAAATAAATGTGCCCTCATGTGTTTCAAGACCCCATGGCATGCTATATAGAGTATCTTTGCAATCAGAATCTATAATTGGTGGTGGGTTATGAGCCTAGGAATGAAAAGAATGATAAATCAATGTTAGTATTAGATATAGATTGCTTTATACCGGAAGTTTTATCTCAGTCAGAACTGTCTTTTGATTCAGAAGGTTGTTATTCAAAACAATTTCAACATATTTTTCAGCCTTTTGACGAAAATCGACAGGATGAATCACCTGAAAACAAATATGCAGTGGAAGAAATGATATATGCCTATCATTTTATGCATGTGTTGAAAGATCCCTTTGCAGATTTGCTAGAAACTATGAACAACACTAATATTTTTGAGATTCTAAGATTCAGATCCAAATGTAACTTCTCAAATGAGTTGCTGATAAATAGGATGTGGAACAAGCACGTGCAAATCAAACAAGTGGTCGATGAAGTGTTTGCATGGCTTCACTAACATTTTCATTTCAATTGATTGGTATTTCATTTCAGTCATTAGGGTAGGTAGGTGAGAATAAGATTGGTAATCTGACATTTTTCAAATTTAGAATTTTCAAATAAAGTACTCAATTAGAATTTTAGCAGTGCATCTGGCGTTGAATTTCCAGGATAGAACAAGGAAATCACCTGTTGTGGGAGAAACACATGGATGAGGCATCAGGTCTACACATTCTTTGCTACCTCGCAGGGAGGATAACATCCCCATTTGGAGCCTTTGTTATCACCGTACTAATTTCTTGTAACCCAAGACTCAAGATTTAGCAAGGTGCCAAATTAGTATAAAAGAGTGATAGACCAGCAGGAAGGAGCTACATATAGAAGGTGGGCTAAGTATGGCAGAGATATGATATCGATTGGATCTGACGAACTATAAATCATGGGTACGACCGATCGACGGTCGTAAAGTGTATCAGGCCCTAAACTAGCTCGAGGTTTAAACCCTTGAAGGTAGGCCTATCAAAATACCATGGTTTTGCATCGAAGCTACGTGGCGCCCCTAGATGGATATCGGGGAGAAAATCGGTTGAGCTCGAAACTGCTAAATTATAGCCCGATCTCACGTGTCAAGACATCATTGAATGTGTCACGTCCAAAGATCACATGCGGAAAAGGAGGGTTGACGGTTATTCAAATCACCTCAAAGCACTTGTCCAAGTATTTTTCGTCCATGTGATACCAAGTGAACGCCACCAAAGGATTGATATGAAAGCTCATCATTTGAACTCAGAGGCCGAATGTGATAATCCATTGTCCTCGCTAGTACTTTCATCAGTAACCTATGATTGGTTCTAAATGACAAATTCCTTTAAAAATGAGGATGACATTACTCTGTTTCGGGCAATTGATGTTCCATTCTTGAACGAGATAATTACAAACCAAATCAACTTCTTAATTTCTATAAAATTAAGGGATATAAGATCGTATTTTATGGAAAACCAGGAAATATGGATAAGATAGACCAAGTGGTCCCCAACGAACCAGGATTTTCAACTAATATGACAAATTCATCATCGAAGAAGAAAGAGAAGTTGGTTGCACGAATATTAGCAACAAAATTTCATACAAAGTCTGATGAAGAGCCAAAAACAGATAAAGAGGTCATATTAAATCCCATCATGAAGTATTTAATCATCAACGGATACGCAAATGAGCACCATACGAAAGTTTTCAACAGGAAGCGAAGAAAGCGATAGAAGATGAGTATTAAAGCTGAGATAGTTGAGAGAGTTGGAGAAAACCAACCTGCTTGGCTTGACACGTTAAAATAAGAAATTGCTAATCTGAAATAGTTTTCAAGCTAAATTAAGTATGTTTCAGAGAATTTTGTAATGATATAGACATGTGGTGTTCAAAGCAAAAATCTCAAATATGTCAGTTCTGTTTATAACGCTCCCTATAAAATAGGAGTACAGTTGTTTACATTACTCCTTTTTGTAACTGATGTCTATTTTTGGGATTGTGGGGAGGTTGATTCATTTCAAATCTCGGATGTAATTTGTCTATATATTTTATTCCAAAGATAAATGAAAAGGACTGATCGGAGAGGGACTTGCCCTCGTTGTAGGAGGAAATTATAATTGCCTGGAGCTAAATTGAATATATAATGCAGAAGCGTTCTGAACTTTTTATGAAAAGATTATAATGGTTGTGATATGAGTTTTTTTTTCTCTCATAGTGTGTATTTCTTGTGTCTTTAAAATTCCATCTACATTTTATTCTGTTTAAATTGGAGATTTAAAGGTCCAGAAATTGTCTTATGATGCTCTCGACCTAAGCAATTTAGACTGTGTAATTTTCTTCCTAGCTAATTCATAATTCATTTCAATAGTGCTCTGATGCAGTTATTTATTTTTCCCTTCTTCTTACCACTCTGCTTAAAATCAATTTATAACTCAGATTCATTGCCTCATTTAGCCTTTCTCCTCTGAAGGTTTCTAATGTCCTTTCATTGTCTTATTCATTTTCGAATCCATATCTCTAAGTGTTCCTCCCCTTCCCTACCAACAACCTTACAAAAAGAACCCAAAACAAACCAAACCTAGCCACTGATTATCAAAGAAATATCAAGCGACATGAGAGAGCCCTCTTTGAGTTGAGCAGGCTAGTGCCCAGCTCTAAAGTAGGTTGAAACTGTTACCTCTATCGTTTGTCTATCAGTCGGACAAAATTTACAGAGTGCTAAAACCTTGGACAATTTTCCATTCAGGAAAGGTGACGGGAGAGGTAAAAAATGGATAGGGAATGACATTACAAGTCCATAATATAGGGAGATGAAGATAACTATTAGTGGAATGGAAGTCGAGGAGACATTTGGATGGGATGGAAATCCTAGCTATTATAAATAAAACCCTTGTTTTGAGTTCAAATGGCATGTGGACATGGGTAAATTGATTATGTGATTCTATTTCTCCTTTAATGGGTTAGCGATGCACTAACTTTGATGTTCTCTATACCTCCTATTCCTCAAGAGTGCTTCAACATAAATGTGGTTAAATGATTGAGGAGAGAGCCTATTTTATAATTGTGTCATTCAATAAATGCAACAAGAGTGGATTGGATGTCTCCACTTGAGGTAATTTCATGAATTCCTATGGTGTGAATTGGAGGTATTGATGGAAAGGTCTCCAAATTCATCAGAGAATTTAGTGGAAGCACTCTTGTATGGACCAAAATAATTCATGGGAAAGTCTCCTGTGTATACCGGAGGTATTAATGTGAAGTGTATCAATAAGCGTCATAGGAGAAGATGGGAACTCCTATGGTATGATCAAAGGAGTTTATAACAACTCCTTCAGTCAAATAAGAGGAGTTTATATGAAGTTGCACGGTTAGTAACTTATTATTTCATGGGACTTTGAGGGAACTACTCCAATGAGTACCATATCAATTGAAGGGAACTCATCGATGTATACTGGAGGATTTTACAAGAACTTGCTCGATAACCAAAACTCGCTCTCAATATTTGTCTAAGTATTAAAAATCAAGATGCAACCTATACCAAACTAAAACAAAATCAATCAGTCTTATTATACAAGAGTAAGAAAGGATCAGCATTAAAGAGGAGATTCAAGCCAAGAAGTTGTTATAGAAGAAAAAATTAGGATCCATTTTCTTGGAGAGAGGATTTTTCAAGTAAATAAACAAGAAAAAGTAGGTTGTTGATTCCTGACACAACACATTCATACACAAACTTTTGAACATCATCTTTAATACCTTCCCAAAAAAATCCTTCTTGATATCGTGGTATGTTTTAAATAATATTGGATATCCCCCTATTAGATAAGTGTGCAATTCCATAAGGACCTTCTGTTTGATTTGGGAATTCTTACATAAATATAGACAGTCATGATACCATATCAAATCATTCTTCCGTACAAAATTACCTAATGAACCGGGGTCCTCTTGTAGTTGTTGAATGATCTTTCATACCTCTTGATCTTTCTTCCATTCTACCCTTGATTCTTCCACCCAATAAGATTGTGGAATAGAAATTGCACATACTGAACCTTCTATTTCTTCTTCTTTCCTTGAAAGGGCATCTGCCACAACATTATGTTTTCCTTTTTTGTATATAATTTCAAAGTCATAACCTATCATATTTGTAGCCCATTTTTGTTTCTCTTCTGAAGATAATTGTTTCTCCAATAAGTACTTAAAACTATCATGACATGTTTTTACTTTGAAGTGTCTTCCTATTAGGAAAGGGTGTCATCTCTTAACTGCATGTAATATGGAAAAAATTTCTATTTCATAAATGGGCCTAAGTAATGTTTTACCTTTAAGTTGGATGATTTCAAAGGAAAGGGGCCTTCCTTATTGCATTAAAGAAACACCAATTCCATGGCCTGAGGCATCAAAATCCACAATAAATGTTTTTGTGAAGTTAGGTGTGGCTAGGACAAGAGTTGTACACATAGCCCCTTTAATTTTTTCAAAAGATTTGGTTGTTTCTTGAGTCCAACCAAATATTTTGAAAAAATTAATCTTCCATACAAAATTATCTAATGAACTGGGGTCCTCTTGTATTTGTTGAATGATCTTGCATACCTCTTGAGCTTGCTTCCATTCTATGATTGCTTCTTCCACTCAATCATATTTCATAATAGAAATTGCACATACTGAACCTTATGTTTCTTCTTCTTTCCTTGAAAGGGAATCTGCCACAACATTATGCTTTCCTTTTTTATAGATAATTTTAAAGTAATAACCTAGCATATTTGTAACCCTTTTTTGTTTCTCTTCTAAAGATAATTGTTTCTCCAAAAGTACTTCAAACTATCATGATATGTTTTTACTTTGAAGTGTCTTCGTATTAGGTAAGGGCGCCATTTCTGAACTACATGTATAAGTATGACCAACATTTATTTTTCATAAATGGGTTTGAGTAAGTTTTTTCCTTTAAGTTGTCTTCTTTCAAAGGAAATGAGTCTTCCTTCTTGCATTAAAACTACACCAATTCCATGGCCTGAGGCAACACACTCCACAATAATTGTTTTTGTAAAGTTAGGTGTGGCCAGGACGAGATTTGTACACATAACCTCCTTAAGTTTTTCAAAAGATTTGGTTGTTTCTTCAATCTAAGAAAATGATTCCTTCTTTAATAATGTTGTTAGAGGTGCTTCTATTTGACCATAGCTCTTGAAGAATTGCGGTAATATCCCGCTAATCCTAAGAATCCTCTAAGTTTCTTCAAGGTTTTTGGAATTGGCCATTCCCTCATAGATTTAATTTTATTAGGGTCCACTTTTACTGATATGGATTTTATGAGAAGAAAAAAATGAATACATATTATTAAAATATGCTTAACACAGAACACTAGAGATACAATAAAACTGGTTTTCTATTCAATAAGGAAATAAGCTGAAACTGTAAAATGCAAAAAACAAGCTTGCTAGAATGGTGGCGGCTTATCTCTGAGAAGAGATGTGACGATTTCTATCATTCGCAAGAAGATTATTACAATGAGGCTCTGAAGACATTTTTACAATAAACAGGGATGCCAAAAACCCTAGACATCCAAAAACCTAACCCTAGAAGATGAAGCGCCAAAAGTCATGTGGGCCCCGTTTGGGTAAGTTAGTACATCAACTTCCCGGGGTCGTAACTTTTGCATACAATCTCCCTTTTAGGCACATGATAGCTCATTGGAAATTTATATCCGAGGACTACACATTTTGTTGCTATCTATCAAAGGTAATTTCAGACTGTGGAGAGTCCTAAAAACGTTGTTTAGGGTCTCAAAATAGCCCTGCAAGTCAGGGACCCAAAAACTAGGAAAAGAATTTCCAAACTACAAAACTGCCAAAATGAACCAGTTGGAATAGGTGGGAGGCCAACAACATCCATCTGGATCATTTACACCTTCATGAGATACAATATGAATCGAATATTCCACTTCTTGAACCCTAAAGACAGACTTGGAAGGATTTGCATAAAGTTGTTGTTACAATAGTTGTAATACTTTCTCAAAATGTTGTACATGCTCTTCCCAAGATTTGTTGTAGATTAGTATGTCATCAAAATATACTAACAAAAAATTTCTAAGGAAGGGAATGAAAATATAATTCATCAATCTTTGAAAATGTTGAAGGTGTATTAGTAATTCCAAATGGCATAACCAAAAAATCATAATGACCTTCATATGTTCTAAAAGTTGTTTTGGGAATGTCTTCCTGCCTCATTCTTATTTGATGATATCTTGAACGAATATCCAACTTAGTAAAGGATTTTTCTCCATGCAATTCATCTAATAATTCATCAATGAAAGGAATAGGAAACCTATGTTTGATGGTCACTTTATTGAATTTTCTATAATTCAGATACATACGCCATGAACCATCCCTTTTTATAACCAAAATCATTGGTGAAGAGAAAAACATTTCGCTAGGTTGAATGATTCCCACCTCTAACATTTCTCGGATCATACGCTCAATATCACTCTTTTATGCACATGGATACCTGTAAGGCCTAATGTTAGGTGGTACACTTCCTGGATGAAAATGAATAGCATGGTTATGATCTCAAGCAAGTGGAATACCCATAGGAATTTCACCAAGTACCCTGGAATGATTGTTCATAACTATTTGGAGATTTAATGGAGCATAGGATATTGATGTTTGAACATCAAGTGAGTACAATTGTGTAGTTACACCCTGGTGCCCATTTTTGAGTAATGTTGTCATGAAATTATAGATTATCACCTTAGAGGGTTTATCTTGGATACCTCTAAGATCAATTTCCTTGCAGTATGAGGAAAATCTCATGAAAATTAAGGGTCAATGTTCCCAATGATTGTAACCATTGTAACCTTAATACAACATCATCACCACCCATTTGGATGGAAATCATGGGACTATCCAAAAAATACTCCCCCATGTTGAGATTAATACTATGGCACTTCACAGAAGAATTTATGGTACCTCCATCTACAATCATTACTTGAAACTCTATGTGGGATATACAAAACAATTAAGATCTTTTTCTAATTTGTAATTGATGAAATTATGGGTACTACCAGAATCAATCAATATTGTCACCTTTTTATTTTTTATGTATCCTTGTATCTTGAGGGTTTGTGGAGTACTAATGTCGACCAATGAATGAAAATATATCATTAGATTAGTCTCTTCTAAATCTATCTCTTATGACAGTTTCAATTTTTTATAGAAAGATTTTCCTCACCCTATGCAAAGTTGCTCAGAAGGCATTTTTCCATTTCCCTTTGCGGACTTGAAGTCCCTTTTTGCAAACCCCAAAGATAAAAACAATATTTTTCCACATATACACGCCCTAACTATTATACAACATCTGTATATGCAGGTTGCACCATTACAACCCGCGTACATCGGGTTTTGTGCCCAAAATTAAAAAATAGTGTTGGGTTTCCATGTCACGTCATGAGATCCATGATCCTTGAACTTCCATATACTGGAAAAATTCTGAATCGACCCTTCAATTTCA
>ML833462.1:4437-17074 GCA_009831015.1 Picea engelmannii
TGTGTGTGTGTGTGTGTGTGTGTGTGTGTGTGTGTAAGTGTATAGATATTTTCTTAAAGAACGTTTTAAATTTGTACAAACACAAACAAAGTTTGGAATAGACACCAGAATTAGAAAATACATATATGTTTCTTCCTATACAGAGTTTCAGAACTACACATCCATCTAATATACAGAAAGATTTGGATATGGGATCGCATGAGATTTCAACTAAGCTTCTATTGATATGAATGAACCAAAGACGTAAATTCACAGGGATGTATGCCATAGAAAAATCAATAAACAAAGCTCCAGTGTCACATAACACATAATATAGAGTGTGCTCGTTATATAACATTGTCGTTTGCATTGTAGGAAAGTCTATACATTTTTCTTAAGCTAATGAATGATCTGTATAGCCAGAGGCTTTGATCTACTCTTCTTTACAATCAAATAACATGGGAAAGAATCCAGTACCACTTAACCGAACCCGAATCCTCCAACAATTTAAAATACTGGAAATCGAAACTCGAATACCTTTTTCGAGCCTGGCAATAGCTGGATCTATTGACCGCGAAAGATCCAATTCCTGCAAGGGATAACAATAATTAGTAAATAGGATTATGAATAATCAAATAATTAATAGAAACAAAATTATTTTCTAGAACTAGTAAACAACGAAAATTAAATATGAAAGAACAAGCAACTTGAAGAAAGAAATCATGAAACGTATTATTAAGGAAACAACACCAGGTCAATACTTAGCTTGAGGTTGGCGTAGGGTGTTCTTTCTCCTTCAGCAATGCCGAGAAAATGGTCCATAGCCCGAAGGGGAGGAGTGGGATTTGAATTGGCTAATGGGTACCCTCGCAATAGAAACATGGGTCCCATCATTAGTCTTGTAACCGAATAGAATAACCAGTTTCTCAGAATGTATCAAATGATTAAAACATTATTATAAATGAAACATATATTTAGCATAACTGGAACTTTAAAGAATGCACAGTATAAACCATGATCCACAAGTTACCTGATGCGGATCACAGATAGGGTTACGATATTGTTCTTATAAATTAACTAAACCCATTGCTTGAAGTTAAAAGAAAACACAATCATAGACAAGGTTCTGAATAATTAAATTTATTTTTCCTTGGCGCGAATTAAAATGAAATGTAACGAATAGTCATCTAAATTTCCAAAACAGAGAATAAGGGTAAATCCTTGAATATATCTAAGACTCTAGAATGAGTATACACGATGGAAGCCTTAAATTTGTATCTATGCATGTACAAATATGAATAGCGTAAATAGATTTATTTTTAATTAAAACAAAACCTTACACAATAGTAAATAAATCCTCACCACAACTACAAGGATTGATTTATGACTTCACAAATTTAAATACGAGAATGAAAAATTTTCACTGTGAGTCAGATATAAGATCCGATAGATCAAAGACTTAATGCTAAACCAAACAGAGTAATTAAGGAAAAATGAAACCCATATCTACAGAGAACAAAGTAGGTGAACAACCAATTAAAAGGGTGAGTTTAAGCAACAAGGATTGAGTCTTGGCCTTGACGGAAAACCCTCATGAATGGAAATATGGGTTATGACAGAGAACTTTAGCATACCGTTATTCTACAGGAATACTCTGTGTTGAATTTTAGGGTCACTGTAATAGGGTTTAACCACATGAGTTGCAGTGATAGGTATGTCGTGAGTAACTCCAAATAAATACAAGGCTACACATCAAAGAAATGATTGGGGTAATTTCTTGTTGACACAACCCTAACACATTTCGGGACTATCCCTGAATCAAGAATTTAAAACCGCCTGTGTAGAAGGCTTACAAGATAACAAAATCCTAGAGAAGTGAATGGCTACCCTCATGGAAGAGATAAATCCGTAAGCCAACACCATGGTAGAACTTACATATCTAACTAGAGCTTGGATGGAAATATTCTAGAGAGTTAAGATTAATGAGAATGGAGGTTCTCAACCAACAATAGTAAAAGAAAAACCAATTACAGAGACAACTTAAGATGTGACTAACTCCCTTATATGCTACAGTTAGTCCAAGAAATAGGGTTTTGTGATCTTACCCGGTAAAGGAGGAAACCAGACAGACGCACAACATTTTCTTGTCATACGTAGAGTAGAAGCCCCTCGTCGTCAGTGGTTACATGCAGAGCAATGTTACAGAGGTTAACACAAGACGTTTTGGGAAAAATGCATAAGAGACAAATAAAATGGAACCTTAGTCACCCAAGTGACTCTCGTACCATGAAGTAATGGAAAATAGATGTCTTGGGTACATAGGCCATGTGAACATGCGTGCATGGTGTATCCACATTGGTCACGCTATTTTTAGAACCTGTACAATGTAGAAAACCCCATAACTATCAACCAGAGAAATATTAATGGTGTTTACGGACATGCATTAACTACACATTAAACCAAGCCCACTAGCACTATTAGTGGTAATCCTTGTCATGAAATCGGATGGGTTCATATTGGACAGTAAGAGTTAGGGTTGCGACTTGTCGCGCTAGGTGATTTCCCAATCCCAGTGTTAAATATCTTTTTCGTGTGGACCTGTCACTTGTCAACTGGCATGGGTGTTAGTTCTGCTAATTATTGCGTTGAAGACCTTAACAAAGAAAACGAATAATCCACTAATGTGACAGTTGGGATGTGCATTCATTTAGGTTATAGTCATGGCAAGGAGGCCTGTATGCAACCAAGGTCAGAACCTTCAGGTAAGACATAGGATGAAGTACTCGTATAAACACAAGAAAAATGTGTGGTCTGATTTAGACTTTAGTACTTTCTGGTAATAGGTTTATGCCTAATATCATGATTCAATAGTTCTAGAGATGTGGATTTTTATAAGAGGTTATAATAAAGGAAATAGATCAAATGTATGGGATTGTAATAATAGAGTATTAGGACTTATCTAAAAGTGGACTTTATTAAAAAATGATTTTGGGGATCCCTTGTTAAAGGTAAGATCTAAGTAGGCTAGAGTTAATACAAACATATGGACATGACCAATTCATGGTTTCATGAAGAGGCTGCACTTTAACCGGCTATGACAAGTGTTAACTCACGTTTTGAATAATAGTAATAGGTACAACTCAATGGAAAGATTGTCCACCTTGTCTTAGCCGCTTTTAAATAGGTTTAAGTATATGTCATTTTCCGATAGCGATGATTACAGGTTTTAAAACGATTAAATATATCAGAGTAAAGAAGCATTAATGCACCTATCAATTTTTTTTATTTGGTAATTTTGGGGTGCATTACATTATCATTCTTATACTTTCACTCAATCTGTGATTAACTATCCTGTTAGCACTATAAGTTGTTCTTAGACTACTTTAAGAACAAGCCTAATACCCATTATAATTTGAAAAATTAAATCAATTTAAATTGGGTGGATCAACAAGAAAGAACAAGAAAGAGAGAAACAATTTGACTATAGATTAGTGATCTACCATTGGGCATGGAGTTAAAACATTATGCAGATTCAAGGTAATCAAGCTAAATCATTAGGTTAAGAGCGTATATGATGATTATTAGAAGAAAGGAAAGTGAACAAAAAGAATAATTTCTACTAAACAGAGATCCTCTATGCATAATAGATTGAAAATTTCTTGAACAAAAACAATGATTAACATACCAACTACAGTAGATCCTTTCCTACTCAGGGATCCATTAATAAAAATAATCCTTTGCTAATCAAAACCTGCAATATATTCAAGCAAGAAGATACCAAAAAAATGGAAAATAAAGAAGAAAATATGATAAACAACTCTCGTGAATATTTAATGGCAGAAATGCTAATAACAACAGGCCCTTAGGCTTACAAATAAGAAACTAAATTGTTGCTCCAGATCTCTCCTCTCTTGGATCATGAATCCAACCCTTTCCTTATAAAAATCCCCTTCATATATAGTGAATTATCTCTCTATACGCTAAGGAGGTCAAAACCAAGGAGCTACATAGGATCCTCCTCCATTTAGGAGTATGTTACAAAATATTCCAATAAAAACATAAGAAATTCCTATTTTTTGGGATCTTGTCTATTGTGATACATGTCTTTTGAAATAGGTCATGCTACTTGATCTGGTGATAGAACACATGCCCCTCATGTCCAACTAACTCCTAGTAAATAATTTGAACCCCCTCAAACAAGTGGCATCCCTCCTACAACTCGGATTTATCAAACTATTAGAGTTCACAACGCCTTTGACAACATGCACTGCGAACTTTACTGTAGGTGATGATTTCAACTTTTCTCCCAAATGACGAACTGGGTCAGGATGATTTTTTTTCAGCAAGTCCATGATATTATGATTCATCTCCACAAAAAGTTCAGAAGAACCCATATCAACATGTAAATGTTATGATGAAAAAATGACTCTTCTATGTACAAATCTGTTGCAAATTGTTCCAAAATACTAGTTTGTATTGACTTTGATAGCATGCACTGTGAAATTTCTTGTAGGTATCTGTTTACCTCCAAAATGATTCCAAACTTTAAAACTTGCATAAGAATTTGGGAAAAACCTTCCAGAGCCTGCTACAAACCTATTGAAATATGAATTAACCTTGGAGAAATTATATGAAGATGCTAAATTTATCTCAAGACCCAAAATCATCAATTGAGTTGTAATTGTATGCACAACAACAATTGGATGATGAATATGATGCAAGTAGGAGGTGAGAAAAGAAGAACAGAAATCCCAAATTGAATGAGGTTGCAGTCAAGAAAAAAATTGCAACAACTCTATGTAAAACAGAGGGTTCGCAACACATAGTTTATAGCATCATAAAAAATATAGTGGATAAGGTTACTACTGCAAGAAGTAGCTGCAAATTGATCTTTTTGGTATAAACTAACAAACTTGAATATTTTCAAAGTTTAGGATAACAATACTGTAGGATTTGATAAGTTTAGGATACCAATACCAATATGTAACAGTTTGCAGCACTAAAAATATGTAATAGTTAGCAACAATATACAATGGCTACATGAAAGAAATATAAGCTTTCATTTGGGTGAGGAGAACATGTAACCAAAGACTACATGAAGGCTTGAAACAGAGAGTCATATATGACCAAAACTTTCCCTCTTCTACTAATGATGACAACCACCATCATGAATGAAAGACTTTTTGTAAGTGTACTTTGATCAACTTTCTAGACCTTGACTCATGCACATCCTATGTGTTAACATCTAGCTCCACGGGGGATGGAGATGTCCCTATGAGGATCCAAGAACATTGCAGTTCCAATACCTTATTTGTTAGTTGAATATGATTTTAATTTCAATAGTTGTTCACCTACTTGCAAGTTAAATAATCTTATAGAGACCAGTTGCTAGTTCCATTGGGCATGGATCCATTCACCTCCTTCCAAATTTATGCAACTTATTCTAAAACCAAAACAAATTGTTTCAAACCAAATTCAAACTGAAAGTTGTACTCAAACTAAAAACCAAATACTAGTATGGAAATATTATTTATGCACACTCCTACTCCTACTCCAATCAACTGAATTGTTGCTTGATCAAGTGTAATCAACTTGCCATAAAATCATTAGAGTGATGAAATGTAATCCTTGTTTGTAGCTAAGTAATAAGAAATGAAGAGAGCATATCATGAACAACAAAAATTCCACAAAAAACATGTACTCACAACTGCAAATTGATGAGATGAAAAAAATTGCAGCATTTGGGATCTGTGGAAATGAAGAATCCATCCAAGCTACTATTGGATCATGAAACTTGTGATATCCTCGAACTATTCAAAAACAAATTATTTCAAAGTTGTTCTTCTAAAAATAAATTTCCATTTTTGGAAATTCAAATTTTATATTTTGAAAGATTGTAATTATTATTTTATGATTGTTGGACAAAAGTTTGATTTTCCAACTGTCTTCTTTTGATGGACACATGTACGAGACAAACATTTTTAATAAATTTAATGCTGGAGAACAGATGGAAGAACAAGGTTAAAAATAGCTGACTATGACTCCATGAGTGGGGAACAAGGTTGAGTTAACTCAGAGAGTTGATTTTTACAAGTGTCGGAAGTTGAGTTCTGACACTAGTAGCCCCTAGAAATCAAGGATTTGTAAAGCTGTGAATTTCCCGAGGAAGGAAAAGAATGTAAAGTCCTAGGCATGAGATATATACAACATATGTGGGAGGCAGGAAGTTGCTTAGTATGGTAGAGAATAATTGTTTTGTTTTTATTAGCACATATGGTGTTAGGCAAACAATTTTTTGAACTGTTCAGTGAGACAGTGGCTAAGGAGTGATGCTCAGTTTTCCCTTATGGAATCATGGTCATGCTAGGGGGTGACCAGGACAAGTAAAACATGGTTGTTTTGTATCTACGATTGGGTGGAATGTGGTTGTTCCGTTTGTTTTCCCAGCATCATTATTTACATATGTATCTTAATTATCCCTTTCATTTTTTTCAAGTGTTATAATGGATGATATTATATATGTAGGTAATGATATATATAGGTCTACCTCATGACCATAATAGATCTGTTAAATTTCCTATTGTTTAAATACATACTAATGTTTCTGGTGGGATTTGACTTGTAATAGTTACAATATCCGTATGTAAGCTACATAATGGATATACATAGGAAAATGTGTAGTAATAAAACTATATAGTCATTGTATGGATATTTCACATATGAAAACTAAATACTACGGAAAAGAAACAAGTGAATCAAAGCAATTAGATTATATCTAAAAAATAATAAGTAAATTGCTTAGTTTTATTTCTTCCTATATTTATCTCTCAAAATAGAGTAGCGAAGAAAAATCTGGGATCATATTTGAGTATAAAAATAGATGAATACAAAGTCCCATATATATATACAGATATATTAAAGAAATGGCTATCTGATACAAAGGATCTCAGAGATTATCATGAAAAGTTTATTTATGAAATTGATAGGTCATTGGTGTACATAGGGCCTTGTAGATTCCTTTAAGTAAAATATTAATACAATGGGGTTTTGCATGCCCATTAAGCTCTGCTAGTTGATTCAAACAGAATTTAAAGAATCTACATCAGCCATCTATAACATAGTAAGAAAGCACAAAATATTTCGTTGATCTGTGGAAGGGAATCTCATCAAGAGACCATTCTTCGATGGAACCTAAGTACCTTTTCAAAATAGGATGCTTTCCCTGCATGGAATCGTAGCACACGAACTTAACCTATAAAGCGAAACCAATATATGATTAATAATCCCCTCAAATTAATTGAAGAACAAGATAAACCAAATGAGAAAAGGGTGTGTACTTATCTTGGGCCTGGTTGAATTCTGATCCTCCTTGTATCCTTGCGAAGTAGGAAGTCCGCGACTCGGGAGGAGGAGTGGGTGCATAATAGTCTGATGGGTTCCCTCGCAAGAAAAGGAACCCATCATCAAAACCCGTATCCATAAACACAATCAATTATGATCAATTGTTTTTATCAATCCATCACGAGTTTTCATGAATTATTTAAAATACAAAGGTTATCACAAAATTAACCTTTACAACTTTTAAATGAATTTACACCACATCATATTAGAGAAGTATTTACCAATGATAGTACGGAGATACAAATCATAGAGAATAATTACGATGAGTAGTTACAGAGAAGTATTTACCAATGCTAATACATGGATGAAAATCACAGAGAGTAATTACAACGAGTAGTTATAGAGAGGTATTTACCAATGCTAGTACAGAGATAAAAATCATAGAGAGTAATTACGACGAGCAATTACAAAGAAGTATTTACCATTTCTAGTACATAGATAAAACAATTTACAAAGAGTAATTACGAAGAATAGTTACAGAGAAGAGTCTATTACAAAGACTAAATTTCAAGGAGTAATCACGAAGAATGGTTACAGAGAACAATTATCGATACTAGCCATAGAAAGTATGATCATATTTTAAGGAGAAAAATGTCAACGTTTTCCTCCTAGAGTAAAACTAGATTACCTAACTTAGGGAAAGCAAGAATCAAGTTGGGTATTTTCAAAGACAGTATATTAATTTAAAAGACGTAAATTTTAACAACGTAGAAGACGGATCACCTCACAAATGGAAACAAGAATCTGGTGAAATAATTGCAAAAGACACAGAATACATTTTAAAAGAAATCAGACCCAACCATGTGTTGCTCACAGAGCCGATAAAGTCCCTATCGTAGGGTAACTACACACAGCATAAGTTTACTGCATATTGGCAGAAACATAAATAGCGCCAGAGGTAACAGTCCATTACAAGATAAATAAGAAGAGAAACCAGTTAACGTTATTGACGGGAAATCTAGGAGATTTACTATCAAAGGAACTAGTACTGACTTTTAATACAGGAGCGATAAAACTCAAAATCTTAGTGATGTGCAAGCAAGTTACACCCAATGATATTTCCCTCCATGGGTTTTTCCTCGAACTGTGAAATAAATCAGAAACACGAGAGATATTGCATAATTCCTAACAAAGAAAACAAACATAGTACCAAAAACAAATTTGGAAACTGTTAGGATATTTAGACACTTAGGAGTTAGTAAGATCTACTTGGTCTATTATGTCGTTAGGTAAACATGTGTTTTCTAGTGTGTTTCTTTAGTGTGCATTAGTATGCATTTGTAGTTAGGAAATCCGATGGTCACGATATGTTCCCGACATAGAGTGATCCGATGGTTCATACTCTCCTCGATCTTAACGGCCATTGATCTATGGATTAACACCCGATTGGTCCATGATATCTATTTAAAGAGCATGGAGGGTCATTTTACGATGATCGATTGTGAGAAACTCTCTTGTAAAATCTCTCTGTAATCTTTTTCTTTGCATTAATAAACTGCTCCAAGTGGTCACCTTGGTTGGGGCCATGGATGTTTCCCCGTAGGGTTTTTACCACGTGAAAAAATCGGTGTGTTGATATTTGATCTGGTTATGTGAGTGGTTACTGAAGTTTTTCATCCTCTGTTGGAATACATGTGTTGTCGAACATGGTATCAGAGCCTGTTTGAAGACCCACTCATGTTGAAGATCGAGATCATGAAGCTGAGTTGTCTCATCTCCACTTTCTATCATTTTCGTACATTTCTAGGCTGAGAGGATTGTTCCATTGCGTCTGGAGTGCTCGTTTCAGTGAGGAACACTTTTCGTTTCACTCGAAAAGGTTTTTGTTTGCCCAAGATACAACCATTACAGTCAGATCCGGAGGTATAAAGTTTGAATACACATTTTTAAATTTTTTTTACAGAGTAGTATTTTGGTTTTATTTCGGTTTTGTTTTATTTATTTCCAAGTTGCTACTCTTTTAGATCTGTGTATGCTCTTTGCCCTGTGCCTTGTGCAATTTCAGTAAATTAGAAACAGATAGGAAAATATGCATCTTCTGGGTAAGCTAACCGAGATCTAACCCTTGTTGTCATCGAGAAGCAAAAAAGTTTTCTTGTTTGAAAAGAGGTTTTTTTTAGCAAGCTCTCCAAGACCTTCTTCAACAAAAACAACAACAACAATCCTCCTTTTGAACATTACAATATGTTTTGCTAGATCATTTGGTTAAAAGTTGTCTTATTAAGTAAGAGGTCTCGAGTTCAAGTTTCTCTTTTGTTACCTTTTTTGAAAAAGTTCATGCTAAAATTGTAAAGTGCATTTCACTTCAAGTATAAAAGTGAATCACTATAAGTAGCTTTAATATTTTTTTTTAGAGTTATTTATTTTTCATGCAACTTTTCTGTTATAAAGTAACTTCATTGTAAAAGTGATCTCCACTTCTCTATATAAAAGTGGGTCACTTCATAAAGCAACTTACACAATCACGTGGTCATTTGGTTATCGATTGTGCCTTTTTTTAAAAAGGGCATAACTCTAACATCAGAAGTCTGTTTTCAATGCCGGTTTTTTTTTAAAACCGCATAACTTTTCAAGCTCTTTCCATCCAAATCATCAGTTTCAGTTTTTAAATCCACATTATCTGCATATTTAATATGGCTTCTACAAGTATTGTCTTGCTTACCAACAACAACTACTTCCAATGGAAATCTCATATGGAAGATTTATTAAGAAGTAAAGGCTTGTACCGGATTACATTGGGAAAGGAAAAAGAACCCACTGATGCTGACAAGAAATCCAAGTGGGATAATAGGAATGACGAAGCACATGGAATAATTGGAATTTCCATCTCTCCTGACTTAAGGTACCACCTTCAAGATATTGATGACCCCAAAGAAGCTTGGGACACGATTGAATCTATGTTTGGTACACTCAATATTATTCGAGCACAACAGTTAGAAAATCAAATATTGACCTTGAGTCCAAATGATTTTTCTTGCCTTGGAGACTATCTATCTAGGTTTAAAACACTCAAAATTTTATTTGAAGAATGTAAGATAAAGATGGAGGAAGAGCGTTGCATCTATCTTATTCTTTCTAATCTAGGTAGTGCATATTTTGTGTTTGTATCTATCTTTTATGCCATGAGAGAGGCTCTAGGGGAAGAAGTTTATGAAAAACCCAGTCTTGAGTCCTTTTGTGCTTCTTTGATTCGAGAGGAAGATAAGCTTGTACAATTTGGAGTGATAAACACTGCAAGTCCCTCCAACAAAGCCTTAGTTGCCCAGCAGAAAGATAAACCCAAGTATCCCAAGAAGCAACATCCTCGCTACAACAACAAACAACATAAGGTTCCCAAACCTGCTCAGACAGCTTCAGCTCCTACTGGTGACAAAGGAGCAAAATATAAAAGTAAGAATACTAACAAACATTGCAACTTTTGTGATAAAGATGGTCATGATGAATCCAAATGTTTCAAGAAGATGGCATCTTTAGATGCAGCGATGAAAAAGAAGAACATCGGTATTGATTCTACTTCTTCTTCTCACGGACATGCACTTTCTGCTTCTGGTTTCTCCTTCAATTCAAATTCTACTACTACTTCTTCTTTTGATGAGTGGCTTATTGATTCAGGAGCATCTTATCATATGGCTAAGGATAAAGCCATATTTTCTGCTCTAAATGAATGTAACACCAAGAAAATATTTGTTGGTGATGATAGATCTCTTAGTGTTGTCGTATCTGGAGCATTTCAAGTAGATAATGGTCATTTCAATGATGTATTATGTGTTCCAAGACTTTCTTGTAACCTTCTATCAATATATCAAATCACTCATTCAGGTGAAGGTAAAACCGTCGAGTTTTCACCTCACCAAGTTTTAATCAAGGATCTAAAAGATCCTAATCATGTTCTTGCAACTGGAATCGCTGATGATATTACCAGGTTGTACAAGTTTGACAACTTTGGGTCATCAACTTTTTCATCAGTTTTTGTTGCTCATAGGGATGACTTGAGAAAACTTTGGCATGAGCGGTTTGGTCATCTAAACTATCGCTCATTACAACAACTATGTAATTAATAGATGGCAATCGGTCTTCCTCTTGTTTCATGCAGAGATGGTGTTTGTGTCGGTTGTGTTCTCGGCAAACATCATCGGGACAATTTTGACAAACGTGCCTCTTGGCATGCCTCGGGTCCTTTGCATCTCGTTCACAGTGATTTGTGTGGTCCACTTTCTTCTCCTTCTTTTTTTGGGTGCAAGTATTTCTTAAATTTCATTGATGACTTTTCCAGACGTACTTGGGTTTACTTATTAAAACTCAAGAGTGAAGTTTTTGACAAGTTTTTGGCCTACAAGGCCCTTGTAGAAATGCAAACTGGACATCAAATTCAAAGGTTAAGAACAGATAATGGAGGCTAATATGTGAAGAATAAATTTACAATCTACTGCACTACACAAGGAATCCAAATGCAACACATTGTTCCATATACACCACAACAAAATGGTGTTGCTGAGAGAAAGAACTACACATTAAAAGAAATGGCTAATTGTATGATCCAATCTAAGGGCTTGAGTCTAAAGTATTGGGCAGAATCCATCAACTGTGAAAATTACATAGTAAATCACACTCCCACAAAGGCTCTTAAAAATATAACACCAGAAGAAGCTTGGACTAAAATTAAACCAAATGTAAGTCACTTCTGTGTATTTGGCAGTATAGCATGGGCTCACATTCCTGATGAGAAGAGGAAAGCATTGCAGCCTAAAAGTGAGAAGTGTATATTTGTTGGTTATTCTGAAGATGTCAAAGGTTACAGACTTCTTCAATCAAATTATAATGAAATTATTATTAGAAGAGATGATAATTTTGATGAAAATCTCTTGGCTTGCGAGCCCAATTCGACGATTGTGCCTTCTTCAACCTGTGAGCCATATTCGATGTTTGTGCCTTCTTATTATCTAGTTTCTTCTTCAGATGATGACAATGAGGATGAAAATCCACCTCCGCCTGCTCACCCTCATCCAAATGAGTCCTTTGAACCTAAACCAACACCAACTCCACCACTTCCTAGATGGGTCTGTTCAACACGAGAAGCAGCCGGTGATATTGTCGGTGATCCTTCATATCAGCGTCAGACACGTTCACAATTCTAGAGAGCCTCTTCTCTTTTGGCTCAAGTTTTAGAAACTCATGATCCAAAGACATTTGCAGAATCTTCAGGTCATCCAGGTTGGGATACAACAATGAATGAAGAGTATCGTTCTTTAATGGAAAA
>ML833463.1:24567-46920 GCA_009831015.1 Picea engelmannii
AGACTGTGTATAGATTATAGGCAACTCAATAAGGTAACTATAAAGAACAAATACCCCTTGCCCAGGATCGATGACCTGTTCGATCAATTGGGGGGTGCGTCTATTTTCTCAAAGATTGATTTGAGGTCGGGATACCATCAAGTTCGAATCAAGGGTGAAGACATCCATAAAATTGCCTTTCGAACGAGGTATGGTCACTATGAATTTGTGGCGGTGCCATTTGGGTTGACCAATGCCCCTGCCACTTTTATGTGCTTGATGAACAATGTACTCAGCAAATTCCTAAACAAATTTGTGCTTGTTTTTATTGACGATATATTAATTTACTCCAAGAACAGAAAAAAGCATGAAGAGAATCTTAGACTTGTGTTGCAAGTGCTAATAGAAGATCAGCTCTATGCCAAATTCAGCAAATGTGAATTCTTCCAGAAGCAAATACATTACTTAGGCCATGTTCTCCCCGAAGAAGGAGTAGTTGTAGACCCTGACAAAATCAGGTCTATTATGGAATGGCCTGCCCCAAAGAATGTTTCGGACGTCAGATCCTTTATGGGATTAGCAGGATACTATAGGAGATTTATAAAAGGATTCTCCAAGATTGGTTGTCCAATCACTGCCCTCCAGAAGAAGGGGACAAAATTCCTGTGGACACAGAAGTGTGAAGAAAGATTTCAAACCCTAAAACATCTACTGACCCATGTTGAAGATCGCCAATCCAGAAGCCGACTTCCTTGTGTGCACAGATGCCTGTAAGGAAGGGCTCGGAGGAGTCCTTATACAAGAAGGAAGTGTGATCTGCTATGAATCCCGAAAATTGAACGACCATGAAGTCAATTATGTGACCCATGATCTAGAACTGGCTGCCATAGTGCATGCCTTGAAAATGTGGAGGCATTACCTCCTGGGAAGAAAGTTTGTGCTTATGACAGATCATTGTGGATTGCGATACATGTTTGATCAACCAAAGCTCAATGCTAGACAAGCTAGGTGGATGGCCCTCCTTAGCGAGTTTGATTTCGAAATCATACACATTAAAGGAAAGGAAAATAGGGTGGTCGATGCCCTTAGCAAAAGTATGAAAGCAATTCACCTGGCAGCGGTGAGCACCTGCGAGATAGATGTCGAGGAAAGAATCAGAAATGCACAAGAAACAGATCCCTTCGTCCAGACCGTGACCATGTACCTACAGCAAGGACCTGCCAGAGAAAAATATGAAGGTTACCAGATGACCGAAGGAGGTCTGCTCACTTACAGAAGCAGATTTTATATTCCAGATTGTGACGACTTGAAGAGGTTCATACTGGATGAATTACATAAAAGACCCTATTCTGGTCATCCAGGATACCAGAAGATGATCACGACCACTAGGAGACAATTCTATTGGCCTGAAATGAAGAAAGACATAACCGAGTACTTGGCCAAATGCATAGAGTGCCAACAAGTTAAAGCAGAACACTGACACCCAGTAGGATTATTACAACCTCTACCAATCCCAGAATGGAAATGGGAAACCATCTCCATGGATTTCATCACTGGATTTCCAACATCGATCAAACAGAACGATGCCATTATGGTAGTGGTGGACAAATTGAGCAAGTCTGTCCATTTCATCCCTGACAAATCCACTTGGAAAGCAATCGATATCCCCCAGGTATTCATGAAGGAGATATTCAGACTGCATGGTATGCCGAAAGAGATCGTGTCCGACAGAGACACGAAATTCGCTTCTAACTTTTGGAAATCACTGACGGCTGGCTTAGAAACCAAATTGTTGTTTAGCACCGCCTATCACCCTCAAACCGACAGACAAATAGAAAGAGTGAACCAAATACTTGAACACATGCTAAGAATGCATGTAATGCATCAACCCAATAAGTGGGAAGACTACCTGCCACTGGTAGAATTCGCCTACAACGACGACTACCAAGCATCCTTAAAGATGAGTCCCTTCGAAGTCCTCTATGGTAGACCGTGTAACACTCTGGTCAGCTAGAGTAATCCCGTAAACAGGATCTCTTTTGGACCCGACATGTTGAAAGAAATGGAACAGCAAGTGACTCAGATAAAACAAAACCTAAAGGTCGCTCCAAACCGACAGAAAAGTTATGCCGACCAAAAGAGAACTCCAAGAGAGTTCAAAGCGGGAGATCATGTTTATCTCAAAGTTAGGCCCAAGAAAAGTTCCCTGAAAATGGGAGCTTGTGCCAAGTTAGCACCTCGATATTGTGGACCCTTTGAGGTTCTAGATAGAGTGGGACATGTAGCCTATAGGCTAGCACTTCCTCCCACAGTCAAAGCACATAATGTTTTCCATGTCTCATTATTGAAGAAATATGTACATGATGCTAACCATATAATTGATTGGTCTATGATCCAGGTGGAACCGGAGAGAGAATTTCTACCAGAACCTCAATGCATACTGGACAGAAAGGAAACCCCGCTCCGGAACCGAACCATTGCATAGGTCAAGGTGCAGTGGAAACATTTTGGCCCAGATGAGGCTACATGGGAAATGGAGGATGCCATGAAACGGGCATACCCGATTTTGTTTAAACATGTACATGCATGTCATGTTGATAGATAAGAACATCGAGGACGATGTTCCTTTAAGGGAGAGGGAATTGTAACACCCTGTTTCCCCCAATCTATAAAAATAACTATACTGGCCAAGAACTGTGGCAAACTCAAAAATGTGAATGTGTGATGTGAATGGACCTTCTGGAAAAGGTCAATGAATGTAAATAATAAAATAAATATATATATATATATATATATATATATATGTATTGCAGGACTGCTGAGAGGGGAAGGTGTTGAAAAAGAGACCACGATGCCTGAAGAAAGGTGGTGGAAGGCACCTGGAAAGGTGGCGTTAACTTCCGCCGAAACCAATACCGTATTTGGACTTCACTGGCCCGGAGAACCAAGAGCGGCTCGGTAGCCCCGAATTAAATGACTCGTCAGGATTGGTAAGTAAAAGGCTCCTCATGAGTAATGAGGGATGGGGGTGAACCACCCATCCGTAGATTCCTCATATCTGACCACTGCGAGGAAAATCGTGCCACACGCAACCTCGCCAAACAGAGAAGAGGCAGGAAGTGTGGGCGATCAAGGGGAGACGCGAGGGAAAGAGGAAGGAAAAAACTCTGGCAAAACATAGAGTGAGTGACAGTGGAGAAGAAGGAGAGTAACCTTCGTTCTCGGTCACTGAAAAACAGAGACGCAGTCTCGCAGCATCGTGGTCTCAGCTCAGGGGTGGCTAGTGGTAAATCCGTTGGGAGTCGTTGAGCCTACGGTTGGGTGGAAACAAGCACCCCTCTCAGCAGTTGCAATCACACCTGGTGTTATTTCTGATAAGTGTTTTATATCTTGTATCTTGAAGTTTATATGTTGATATATATGTTCATAGTCTGTGCAATTTATGAATGGTTTGAGCATAAGACTCTTTGTGTGGTGTTTTGACCAGAAATGGTGGTTGCATGCTTATAATGGAAAGACCACGTATGGCTTATGTTTTACGAGTTGCTATTTATATGCTTACCGATCCAAGTCAGACTTCAAGTCTGCTCTCGAGAGATTGTTCCTGTGTTTGTCCTACCTGATGCCTTGGATAGATTTCCTCCCTAAGGCATCCTTTTGAGACCAATCCCTTACCTTAGAGAAGACCTTCCAGTCTGGTCTTCAAAACCTAGTGTAAATTACCTAAGGACCCGAAGAAGGATGTTAGAGGTTAAGTCTCAAAACCTTGTACGAGGGATAACAGTCCTCGTAGACCTCAACATTTCGACGTTTCGACACCCGAAGTATCTAGGTGCAAGTTTTCTTGCACTCGCGAGTCCCGAAACCATGACCCGCGAAATCCCAAAACAGGAGCATGTGGATAAGAATCGATTGACGGACGAGATCCCATCGGAAGATCTGCGGTCATTCACGACCGTTAGATTGGAGGAATAAACGAGGGCGTTAAATGCCTTAACCCTTTTTCCTTTGTCTTCCAGATCGTTGATTTTTCCACGTCCAGGGAGCGGCGGGAGAGTGCACAACGCGGGACAGGTCTGAGCTATCAGACCTTAGTCCGAACACCCGTCAGCCATTAGATCTGACAGGAGATGCACAGGGGTTAAACCTTCATGAGCAACAGAAGCGAAAAGTCCCGAAGGAGTTGGTATCGGGATCTCGGCATTCGAGAGTTCGAGGGTCCTGGGGACGAAGGTCTGGACACTCGACATCAGAAGTTCCGAATTTGCGAAAGGATCGGAGTCGTCCGTCTGCGGAAGGACGCATGTCGCGACATCATCCGCTTCGGAGACTCGGGCATCGGGACTCATAGAGGTGAGCGTCTAGACTTTGCGAGTGGTGAAGTCGCGAAAGAATCTGAGTCGTTCGTTGGAAGGAGGACGCGTGTCGTGATATCCTCTCTATAGAGGTTTCAGACATCGGGAGTCAAAGGAGGAAATCTCTTGACTTCGCGAGTGGCGAAGTCGCGAGAAGATTAGAACCGTCCGTCTGCGGAGGACAAGTGGCAGAGATCGAGGGATCCCGCGAACTCGGAGGTTCGCAAGGTGAGAGCCCAGGAGTTGGGTGCTCCAAATCGCGAGTGGCGAAATCGCGAGGAGCAAGGATCACCGTTGGATCCAGGTCACGAGAGGACCGTTGGATCAGAGCCTCATCGCGTGTATCGCGCATTCGGAGATTCGAAGGTTGAGAGGACCTTTTCTCGACATCAGAAGTCGCAAAGTGTCGAAAGTCGGGCACGAAGGAACACGTGGCAGAACCACAAAGTGGGGCCCGTATGATTGACAGGCGCACATGCGTCGCCTGGAGAAAGGAGTTAACACTCCGTTGACTTCTCGCATCTCAGGGATTCGCGGGATAAGAGCATGAGTGCTCAACCTTTCGACGTGCAAAGACGCGAAGTTGCGACAGGAGCTAGCGCTTAGCCTAGCCGTTGGTCACGCACAGAGGGCGCTGACAGAAGGGAGCTATACCCATTACGTGATTTCGAGTATCGTGAATTTGGGAAGGGAGAGTCAGGAGTTTCGACTCGCAAACTCGCGAGATTGCGAGTTGCGACAAGCGCACCTTCGGGAATAGGCCTTGGTCATAGCGTTGTGGTCGCTCGGAGAGGGTGGAGCTCGCGCCTAGTGTTGTTCGCACAGGGGAACTTCCGAAAAGACTTGTGGATCGATTGGAAGAAGATTCCAACTGGAAATCAAAAGGGGCCTCTTCGGCTCATAAAAGAAACTTAACGATCCTTAAGATCGGGAGGTCCCGCAGAGACTGTGTCCAGGCAGAGGTGGCGACTGCAGCCTGTGCTAAGCTCCATAGGTTTTCGGGGATTCTGTCCCTCGAGAAAAGGCGAAAAATTTATTATGCCAGAGTGGGTGTGTCACACCACAAGCCATGCCACGATGTCCTCAAACTCTGCCAATCTGCAACTGCTAGAAAGAGTGGCAACCAGAGAAAATTCGTCTTCAAATTTCTCTGCAAACGCATCCATCTCAGTAGATGTTGTAGTTGCTACCTCTGACTCCCTCTTCTTCTTCTTGCTAGGACACTTACTAGCATAGTGGCCAGTTTTGTGACATGCAAAGCATCTCACTTTTCCCATGTCCCTAGAGCCTCCCGCTCCATTGTTCTTCTTTGCATGAAGAGCCACATTCTCCTCCTCCTCACTCTTCGACTGACTAGCCTAAGATCCATCCACTTGCAACTCCTCCTGGGTGAAGTCATCCCACAACCTCTCCCAGTCAGGATGTTTCTCCCATGCAACCACCCCTCGAACAAACACATCCCACTGCTTGGTGAAGCTAGGCTATCCTCACCAGTTCGGTCTCAACTACGGTCTCTCCCACTGCTGCAAGTTCATCTCTCGAATCTGAGTGAACTTTGTGAGGTAAGCGACTACCGACTCTCCCTTGTCCATCTTCGTGCTTCTCAGCTTCTCTCTGAGCAACATTTTTTTGCTCTGCTTGTCAAACTAGTATAGCTTTACCAGGGCCTCCCACATATCATTTGTTGTGTTCTTGCCAGACAAATGTGGAATGATGTGGTCCTTGACACCATCCACAAGTATCCTTCTGGCCTTGACATCCTTCTTGGCACGGGCAGCCAATTGTATTGGATCAGCTGGGGCTGCCACTTTGCCTTCTGCAATTTCCAGCAGCCCATTCTCCTCCAGCATCAAGCTAATTCGCTCCCTCCAAGGACAGAAATTTGAGGCTCCATCTAGCTTGTCCTCAACCTTCAAGCATGCACTGGCCATTCGAGTCTGCTGCCCTATTTTCACCGACACACTTCTAGTCTTCTATCCACTTGTTGATTTACCCTTGCTGGTCTGCACAGCAAGTCACTTGGTTGTCCTGTACTCAGAGGTTGAACTCTGATACCATGTTAAATTTACCCCTATATCTCAATCACTGAGATTACTGCCAATACTTTACTGAAACGCAGAAATTATGCAAAAACCTACAACTGAAATATAAAACAGAAAATTTCCAACGGAAATATACAGTAAACTAAGTATAAAAATCACATAGACACCGGAAGTACCCTGGAACCCCAGTGTGGGGAAAAACCAGCAAAGGAAGGGCTTTATTGAGCTTCTTGAGCAAGTTTTACAGAAGCATTTACACACAGGAAAACTCAGAAAACTATAACAGCAATTACAGAAATTCTTACAGCACCAATTCTGCGCTATTTTGGGAGTTCTACGGCACTCCAAAACTCAGCCTAACAAGCCACTGTATGGCCCCGCTGTCTCGGTTGCTTATGGGTGTTGTAGCTGCCTAAGTGCGCCCTTCTAGGCCTATGTCGTAGCCCAGAAATCTCTGAACAACCTATTAACCAGCATGTACGGCCCTGAGAAGATAAGGAGTATCCCACTGCCCACTCTCAGCAAATTCTGCCAGCTCCTTCATACCCTTCCTCTACTCAAATAGCCCTCAAGCGCTCCTAAAGATGGTTGTTCTGTTCTACTCAAACTCCTTGGAAAAACACAACAACTCTCCTCAGCTCCAGCTCCCTCCTTCAGCTCACTTGCTCAGCTCACAAATGAGAATGTGTTATGTCCTCTCACCCCCAACCTCCTTTCATCTCCCTAGCAGCCTCCCATCCTCTTCGACAAGTGTCCCAAGGCTTGGCCTCAATGGCTGAGAGTTGGGACTGTTGGACCCCAGTTTCCACTAGGAGGTGCACCTCCTGGACAGGGACCCACACTCCACTAGTAGCCACCTAGAGGTGTGTTCTCCTTGGTCTGGGTCCAACAAACCACCCAGCCACCTTCAAGGTGCGCCCTCTCTCCCCGGGCCCCACATTCCACTCAAAGAGAAATGTTGCAAGCCTAAACCTAAGGCTGAGATAACAAAGGTTGATCTGGATTAATTAAGGTGTCCCACAGCTGGCCTAGGACAGTAGGCACAGCTGAGACACCAAACCGAGCTAAAACTAACACATGGTCGAGGCTTGTATAAAACCAAAAGCAATTTCAACAAAAATCACTCAGCAACTAAGTACTCCAAAATCGAATATTCCATCTAGAAGTGTATGAATCCAGCAAGAAAATAACGGGAAGAATTAGCACAAACGCAAATAAATGCTACACAATGGGAAATTCATATGAAGAAACTAATGGTAAAATTATGCAGTTACATTAAAACGATAAGAGCCTAGGTAGCAGCCCATGAAAAAGAGCAAAGACAGAAAATCATAATGTTGAGGGACATACTTGATTATAATGAAAATAGATGAAACACAAACAAAGAGGAACAAGGCAAGCAACACCAAGAAACTCTAAAACTCAAAACAAGGACTAATAGAGAGGATTTATCGAACCCTACTACAGTAAAAGTTCAATGCAAGCCAAAGCTTAATCTGTAGCAAAGTCCGGAGGCAGAAACCACTTTCCAAGACTTGTCAATTATTCAAAAGGATTATTGATTTAGGCTTAACCTTGTGTAATATCCCAATTTTGACCCCGTGAATGTCTTGGGCCAAGTTGTAAAATAAGTGGATATAATGACGAGAGTCAAGTTATATATTGTGTATAAATAAGGTAAATATCGTGTATGAATTCCTAGTGTGGAGCTCAAGGCCAAAGCCTGACTAGTGAATGTCTAGGCATGCATTTTCGATTAATATGCTTTCGATATACCATAAGTAAACTTGTCATGGTATTCTTAATATGTGCAAATATTATTTCAAAAACTAATATAAAGGTCCAAAGCTAGTTGTGGAAGAGCACGAGAGGGGCTATAAGTCCACTAGAAAAGAAGAGGAAAGGGGGTCCAAGGGGATGGCAGATAATCCTAATAAGTCTCCTAACCTTCATATTTTCAACATGTGCCTTATTAAAGACCTCAACCACCAAACATTGAATGTAGGTGGTGGTTGGTAGGGAAGTCCACCTTCCATAGTTATGAGAGCATGGGAGTTAAGTACAAGTCTAGGGGAGTGTAAGAGACATCATCTCCATATGAATTCAAACCCCATGGATATTGGAACCATCTATTTTCCCATGCAATTAGAATTAGCCATTCCCATTGGCTCATTCTAGTCTAGTCTATTCATCCCTTCAACCATTCACTCATGTGTTCCCACGTGATGCTTTCACTGTGATTTGAATCCATAAGTTGTCAACCTAAGAAGAGAGATGGAACAATGCAAAGGAGTAGAAAGGCTAGATTGATAAGAAACCATCTCATTTTCTTGTAGATTACTAGTCATTGAGTGCTCAAGAGCTAGGATTAAACTCTATTGGGTTTTCCTGAAGGTAGATAGCAGGTTGGACTCCTTCTGCACAAATTGAGGAGCATTGCAGGGAAGAGTATGTTGATGTTTTGGTAGCAGCGGGAGTGACTAGTTGAAGAACACCCCGGAAGAGAAGTCGTCCCACAAGAAAAGAATAAAGTGGAAATAGAATTTCCAAGAAGAGAAGTCGGCCCACGGAAAAAAAATAAAGTGAAAATAGAATTCCAAGAAGAGAAGTCGGCCACAACTAAGTGACTTGAAGACTATAAATAAAGTGACGCCTTGCTCATTTGATCACTCACTCACACAACTATCTCACTCAAGAAGAAGGCGCAAGTTTGAGGCAAGAAGACGACGCTGCTACTGCAGCAATTGGGGTCTCTTGGTGACTCTTGGTGATTTCTCTTGTGCGCTATCTCTAGAAGAGTTGTGCTAGTATTGTGTGGTGGCTCAACTACCCTCACTAGGGTTTGACAAGGAGAAGAGATAAGTTCTTGTATCAAGGTTTCTTCATTATCAGATTTGCTCTTGTGAATAGAGCTTATTCATGGTTGTATTATATTATTGGAAAGATTCTCTCTAAGAAAAGTTGGTTGGGTTTTTCCTCGAGTTTGTGGTTTTCCTAGAAAAAATCCATCTCTCTTCTTGTGCTTGTTTATCCTGCTTATATTTTCAGTATCTGGTTGTTGAATGTAAAAGAAGATCTAAATACTCTAGTAATTGCTATGAAAATTTAAGAAAATCTAACCTGGTATCAGAGTTAGTTACCTTCAAAACAATCTAATCACTAGAAGGAAGATCCTACTTTGGGATTCGTCGCTGCACAGTTTTCTCTTCTCAAGCTTGTTGAGCACTTATTTCAAAGTTGTTGGGACTATCTCCAGCACAAAGCAACTAGCCTAACCCTAGTGCATATACTGAAACCCTAGCATTGACTTTTTAAAAAGGTTGAAATTTTGAGGCTAGGGTTTCAACTAGCGAAAATGATTACCAGTATGTAAGTTGAAGATAGGTTGGATGGAGCAGACAATTTCAGACCGTGGAAGCATAAAGTACTTCTCATTCTCGGAAGAGAATGAGCTCTTGGATCATGTCAAGCTAGTTCTCCCAGAACCAGAACAAGAACACTCCAAGGAAAAGTACAAGAAGAATGAGATGAAGGTCAAGAGGATCTTGACAGATTCAATCAAGGATCACTTGATTCCCAATGTATCAGAATTGAAGACACCAAAGGAAGTGTTTGATGCCTTAACAAGAGTATAAGAAACCAAGAACACAAGCAGGAAGCTAACCCTAAGGCATCAACTTAGAAATGTGATGATGAACAAGTCAAATATAGTTTCTACCTACTTCATAAGGATTTCTTAGATCAAGGATCAGCTAGCAGCTATTGGAGATTCAGTGGATTATGCAAAGCTTGTGACTACAACTCTAAATGGCTTTCCTTCTTCTTGGGACACATTTGTTCTGGAAATTTGTGCAAGAAGGAAATTGCCCAAATTTGACAAGCTATGGTCAGATTGTACCCAAGAAGAATCAAGATTGATATCCAAGTGACATAAGACAAATGATGAAGAGAATCAAGCTCTTGTTGCTCATGTGAAGAAAAGGAAAGAAAAAAGAAACAATAGTCCAAAGAAAAATAGAAGATCACTTTCAGATCACAAGAAGGATGTATCTAAGATTAGATATTTCAACTGTCAGAAGTTGGTACACTTTGCTTATCAATGTCCACAAGGGAAAGGAAAAAGAAAACATCATGCACATGCAGCAAATATGGAGTCCACATCTCAGAAGAAGACAAAGGAATCAAAAGATGAAGAGTATGTCTTTGTCTCGGCCTCACAGGGACCATCACTCAAGAAAGTGATATTTGGTCGGTGGACAATGGTGCTTCCAAGCACATGACTGGGTTTTGAAGTTCTCTTACAAAATTCACAGAAAAGAGTTCATCCCTTCATGTGGAACTTGGGGATGATTCCAGGCATGCAGTAAAAGGAGTAGGAGAAGCCTCCTACCAGCTTGATTCAGGTAATTCTATTTCAATAAAGGATGTATTGTTTGTACAAGGTTTAAAGAAGAATCTTCTTTCTATCTTTGCTTTAGAAGATCGGGGCTTCATAGTAGCTTTTGTTGATGGCCAAGTCCTTCTATGGCCTAAGGGTTCAAGTATAGATTCAGCTACTGTAATTGGTGTCCGAGTGGGAGGATTGTATAAATTGAAGGAACACCCAGAACAAGTTCTTGTACATAAGAGTAATAGCTCTAATGAGCTATGGCACCGAAGACTTGCTCACATCAACTACAAAGCCTTACCAGTTTTAAGCAAGATGGTTACAGGTCTACCAAATATGTAGGTAGAGCATGATGAAGTATATAAAGGATGCGCACTTGGCAAGAATGCCAAGGGAAGTTCTCCAAGCAGTGACAATAGATCCAAGGGGATCATGGACATCATACATTCAAATGTATGCAGACAAATGACGGTACCATCTCTAGGTAACTTTATATATTATGTCATTTTTATTGATGATTTATCACATAAAACATGGATCTATTTCTTGAAAACAAAAGATGAAGTTTTCAATAAGTTTCAAGAATTCAAGGCTTTAGTAGAAAATCTCACTGAAAGAAAGATTAAAGTTTTGAGGTCAGATAATGGAGGTGAATACACCTCAAATGAGTTCAAAGATTTTTGAAGAGAAGCAGGGATTAACAGGGCACTGACAACTCCCTACAACCCCCAGCAGAATGGGGTTGCAAAGAGAAAGAAAAGATCAATTGTAGAAGCAGCTAAAGTAATGATTCATGACAAGAACTTACCCATGCATCTATGGGCAAAAGCATCCAATATAGTTGTATATGACCAAAACAGAAGACCTCATAAGATATTGGGGAACAAGACACGAGAAGAAGTATTCACCATAAACAAACTAGAAGTCAGCCACTTGAGGATATTTGGTTGCCTGGTGTACACACATGTTCCCAAGGAAAAGAGAACAAAGCTAGAGCCTTCGAGAAAGAAGGGCACCTTCGTTGGATACAGTGAGACTTCGAAGGCTTATAGAATATACATCCCCGAATCGAAACAAATTGAGATTAGTAGGGATGTTACCTTTGATGAAGAAGTGGCCTTCAGGAAATCTAGAGAGTCTCACATGGATGAGGACAGAGAGGAGCAAGAGGCTCCAAGGGATGCAATAATGATTAACTCTACTCCTGAAGAACATATTCCAGAAGATCAGAATGAGACAATAGAGCCAGAGATACTTGTAGATCCACCGAGAGAAGTTACAACTACTAAGAAGAGACCAGCATGGCTCCGGAACACTTTGCAAGAGGTAGAAAAACATGCAACTCCCAATGGATCCTTCAGAGAGGGCAAGAAACCACGCAAGTTTTCCAACTATGTGGCACTAATGAGTAAGATCATTGATTCAGAACCTTCCACTTATGAGGAAGCAGCAAAGTGTGGAAGGATGCCATGATGGAAGAATACCAATCCATCATGAGGAATGATGTGTGGGAACTGGTTCTGAGACCAAAAGGGAAGTCAATGGTGACTTCCAAGTGGATCTACAAGATTAAGCATGTTGTAGATGGCAGCGTAGAGAAGTACAAAGCTAGATTTGTGGCTAGAGGATTCTCCGAGAAAGAGGGAGAAGATTATGACGAGACATTTTCTCCAGTAGCAAGGTACACTTCCATTAGATCTATTATTTCTATTGCTTCTGTTATGGGATGGAAATTACACCAGTAGCAAGGCACACTTCCATTAGATATATTATTTCTATTGCTTCTTTTATGGGGATGGAAAATACACCAGATGGATGTCAAGACTACTTTCTTGAATGGTGTAATTGAAGAAGAAGTGTCCATAAAGTAGCCACAAGGTTTTGTGATCCATGAGAAGTAGTCCCATGTTTGCAAATTGAAGAAAGCTTTGTACGGGCTTAAACAGGCACCCAGGGCATGGTATGCCAGAATAGACATTTATCTGATGAGGTTGGGTTTTACCAAAAGTGATGCAGATCCCAACCTTTACTATAAGGTAGAAGATGGTTGCCCATTGATATTGGTACTATATGTGGATGACATGTTTCTTACAGGGGATGAGAAGCTCATAGATGGGTGCAAGAGGGAACTCACTTCAGAGTTCGAAATGAAGGATCTGGGTTTGATGTACTATTTCTTGGGATTAGAGATGTGGTAGAGACCAGATGAAATCTTCCTTGGCCAAGGAAAGTATGCAGTTGAGATCCTGTAGAGATTCGAGATGATGGACTGAAAGTCCATGGCCACACCTATGGTTACGAATCCAAAGCTCTTGAGTGATTCTTCTTCAGATTTGGTTGATCCCACGATGTACAGACAGTTGATCAGATCCTTGATGTACCTGGTTAACACCAGGCCAAATATATGCTTTGCGGAGAACACATTGAATCAGTACATGGTTGAGCCCAGACATGTACATTTGGTAGCAGCAAAGCATGTGTTGAGGTACCTACATGATATGGTTGGATATGGAATCAGATATGTCTCGAACGATAAAGTAAAGTTGCAAGCTTATACAGAGTCTGACTGGGCGAGGAGTGCAGTGGATAAGAAAAGCACATAAGGATGTTGCTTCAGTTTGGGATCAGGGATGATCTCATGGTTGAGAAGAAAACAGACGTCGATGGCACTCATTAAAGCAGAGGCAGAATATATAGCAGCCAATGTTGCAATCCATGAAGCAGTGTGGCTTCGAAAGTTGCTTGCAGGGTTATTTGATCTAAAGTTGGAGCCAACTTTGATATATTGTGATAATCAAAGTTGTGTAAAGCTTTCAAAGAATCCAATATTTCATGACAAGTCAAAACATATCGAGATCAAATACCATTTCATCCGAGACATGGTGTAGAAAGGAGCAATGAAGCTCTGGTACATATCCACAAATGAGCAGATACCATACATTCTCACTAAGCCTCTATCTAGAGTGAAGTATGATTACTTCATAGACAAGCTTGGCATGATGCAGAATGTCCACCCTCTTTGAGAGGGAGTTGTGATGTTTCTCCTACAACGGGCAGATACTCTCCCTTTGGCCAAGGGTTTCCCAGATTAGTCATCTAAAGTCACTGGGGGAGTAATGAGTAGCCTGGTACAAGTCTTTTCTACACCATGTCAAGTGGCTAGGTGTGATTGGGACTTGTAGCGTGATCTTGCCTATGCCATGTGAAGTGGCTAGGTGTGATTGGGACCATGGTGTAGCCTTGCCTAAGTCATGTGAAGTGGATGGGTGTGAATGGGGCTATGGTGGTAGTCTTGCCCATACCATGTGAAGTGGATGGGTGTGATTGGGAATACTAGGAGAGGAGAAACATCATACATACTTGCAGTGTAGTCTTGTGTGTTGTTGATTGCAGCTTCATGAGACATCCTCCAGATCGTTCTCCTCTGGACTGAGTTGAGACATCTGTGAGAGAGAACCCAAGTGTTGGGTGTGCCCATGTGATGGGTGTGCGTCAGACTCTGGACTGAGTTGTTATGACGTGTGGTCTCTTGTCTACTCCTCTCGACCGAGTTGAGATGACTTGAGATGGTCTCCTGCCTTGTACTCCTCGGGACTAAGTTGAGTCGACTTGAGATGGTGTCCTTCCTTGTACTACTATGGACTTAGTTGAGTTGGCCTGAGATGGTGCTCGAGATGATAATCCTGTGGACTCAATTGAGTGATCAAGGATGGAGTCCTTGAGAGATTACAAGAGTTTAAAGCTTAGGTTGAGAACCTAACTAGGAGGAGGATCAAAGTGTTGACATCAGATAATGGAGGAGAGTACACCTCCAGGGATTTCAGTGATTTTTGTATTAAGGCAGGGATCAAGAGGGAGTACACTGTTCTTTATAACCCTCAGCAAAATGGGGTTACAGAGAGGAAGAACAGAACCATCATTGAGGCAACCAAAGCAATGATACATGATCAGAATCTACCTATGATTCTGTGGGCAGAAGCATCCATGACAGTTGTGTAAGTTCAGAACAGGAGTCCTCATCATATTTTGAAGAACATGACTCTCGAAGAAGCCTTCACCATAGTGAAGCCTGGGGTTGGACACTTCAAGATATTTGGGTGTCCAATATACATACATATACTGAAGGAGAAGAGGACCAAGCTAGACCCTTCAGGAAGAAAGGGTACAATTGTGGGGTACAGTGAATCTTCGAAGGCTTATCGGATCTACATCCCTAGTCAGAGACAAATTGAGGTGAGCAAAGATGTCACCTTTGAGAAAGAGATAGCCTTTTGAAGATCCAGAGAATCTCAGATGGAGATAGACAACGGGATAGTACCTTCTCCCCCTTCAACAGTTCATAGGGAGACAGTCAATGATCCAGTTGATCCCATAGCTTCAGCCGATGTCCCCAGAGACATTGCAGTAGGCCATAAAAGGCATGCCTGGGCTCGATAGACTCTACAGGAGGCAGAGGGACATGTAGCTCCTCGAGGCACATTCTGAGAGAGCAAGAGACCACAGAGAGTTTCGAGCCACATTTTAGCTATGAGCCACATCATTGATACTGAGCCTTCTTTTCACGGAGATTCAACAGGTCAGCAGGTATGGCAAGATGCCATGACAGAAGAGTATCAGTACATCATGAAGAATGGTGTGTGGGATATTGTTCCGAGATCGGAAGGGAAGTCTATAGTGACTTCAAAGTGGATCTATAAAATCAAACATGCAGCTGATGGAAGTGTCGAGAAATACAAAGCGAGATTTGTGGCCAGAGGATTCTCTCAGGTGGAGGGAATAGATTATGAGGTGACATTTGCTCCTGTTGCCCGATACACTTCCATCAGTACAATCATTGCCCTAGCTGCATCCATGGGTTGGAGACTGCATCAGATGGATGTAAAGATAGCCTTTCTCAATGGTGAGATTGAGGAAGAAGTTTACATCGAGCAGCCAGATGGATTTGTGATACATGAGCAGAAGTCTCATGTGTGCAGGTTGAAGAAAGCCCTGTATGGACTAAAGCAGGCACCTCATGCTTGGTACGAGAAGATGGACGGATTCCTAATGAGTTTGACCTTCAGCAAGAGTGTTGTTGATCCAAACCTATACTGCCATATTGTTGATAACGAGTGCCTGATTTTGGTCATGTATGTTGATGATTTATTCCTCACCGGTTCAAAAAGTCTTATTGTTGAATGCAAGCGTGCATTGACTTTTGAATTCGAGATGAAGGATCTGGGTATGATGCACTACTTCTTGGGACTAGAAGTATGGCAGGGGACTGATAAGATTTTCCTGAGCCAAAGAAAATATACAGTGGAGATATTGAAGAAATTCGGTATGACAAACTGTAAGTCCATGCCTACACCAATGGTGACGGATCTAAAGAAAATGAACAAGGCTTCTACTGATTCGGGCGAGATTGATCCACATCTTTACCGACAGCTGATTGGATCATTGATGTATCTGGTTAACACCACACCTAATATATGTTATGCAGTGAATGTACTCAGCCAGTTTATGAGCCCGCTGAGACAGACTCATTGGATAGCAGCAAAGCATGTGCTGAGATATCTACGAGGCACAGTTGGATATGGCATGAGATATGCCTCCGGTGTAGACATGAGATTGTTGGGATACGTCGATGGAGATTGGGCAGGGAGGGCAGTGGACCGAAAGAGTACATCCGGTTGTTGTTTTACTTTGAGATATGCTATGGTTTCCTGGTGCAGTAGGAAACAGAGCTCTGTGGCTTTGAGTACCGCATAAGCAGAGTACAAAGTGTTATCTGTGGCAGTTTGTGAAGCAGTGTGGCTTCCCAAGCTCCTTGCAGATTTATTTGGTCATGAGATGGATTCCACCGTTATCCATTGCGATAACCAGAGATGTGTGAAGCTCTCAGAGAATCCTGTGTTTCACGATAAATCGAAACACATTGAGATCAAATACCATTATATCAGAGATATGGTACAAAGGAAAGTAGTACATGTGCAGTACCTTTCTACACATGAGCAGGTTGTTGATACCTTTACCAAACCGCTTGCCATGACGAAGTTCGAGTACTTCCGTGAGAGACTTGGCCTGGTGGAGAATGCCTCCCTAGCTAAGAGGGAGTGTTGTTGATTGCAACTTAATGAGACATCCTCCATATCGTTCTCCTCTGGACTGAGATGAGACATCTGTGAGAGAGAGCCCACGTGTTGGGTGTGCCCATGTGATGGGTGTGCGTCAAACTTTGGACTGAGTAGTTATGATGTGTGGTCTCTTGTCTACTCCTCTAGACTGAGTTGAGATGACTTGAGATGGTCTCCCGCCTTGTACTCCTCTAGACTGAGTCGAGTCGACTTGAGATGGTCTCTTACCTTGTACTCCTATGAACTTAGTTGAGTCGGCTTGAGATGGTACTCCTATGGACTCAGTTGAGTGATCTGTTGAGTGTGACGTCCATGTGGCTGAGCACAGGTGGACGTGTCCCTAGTGGTTGAGCACTAGAGAATGAGAGAGATCCTTGCTATATTGTCTGAGAATAAGATTTACTTGTAACCCTAATTATGTTGTGAAGGGTACAAGTCGACCCCACCATATGAAAGATAATTAATATTGTGTAATGATTAATTATATTATTGAGTTACTGAGGTCGGCCCTATAGTGTCAATAGACACACCTTTTGTTGTGTCAGTTCTTATATAAATAAAGGTGAATCCCCATTGAGGATTACACACTCTCACTTGTCATCTCGGAATTTCAGCAAGTGCATGTACGACTGAAGTGCGCACCTCTCTTGGGCGCTAGGTTCTAGGTTTTTGTGAGCACCCTCTTGTGTGCTAAGGTCTATGGTGTGGGGGATCTTCTCTTGAGAATATAACAAAGGATTGTTGGGTTTTTTCCTTGTTTGAGAAGGGTTTTCCCAGGATATTTCTTGTGTTCTTGTGCATGGTTATTCTTCTTGTGATCTTGGTTATTGCAGCACTTGTGTATGGTATTGTTGCATTGTTTATGGTTCAAGTACAATACTAAATGAAATAAACTGCATGTGCATGAGCTAACCATTAAAATTCAACATTGTGACAATGGTGGTAGTCTTGCCCATGCCATGTGAAATGGATGGGAGTGATTAGAACTACTAGAAGAGAACATCATAGAAGAATACCTCCCTAGCTAAGAGGGAGTGTTGATGTTTTAGTTTCACCGGGAGGTATTCCCCCCTAGACAACTTTTCTTAGAGAAGAAGAAAACTCCAAGAAGTCAAAGGAAGACCATTGAACAGTTGAAGAACACCTCCGAAGAGAAGTCGGCCCAAAGGAAAAGAATACAGTGGAAATAGAATTTCCATGAAGAGAAGTCAACCCGTAGGAAAAGACTAAAGTGGAAATAGAATTTTCGGGAAGAGAAGTCGGCCCACAAGAAAAGAATAAATTGAAAATAGAATTCCAAGAAGAGAAGTCGGCCCGAGCTAAGTGACTTGAAGACTATAAATAAAGTGACGGCTTGCTCATTTGATAACTCACACAGTTATCTCACTCAAGAAGAAAGCGCAAGTCTGAGGCAAGAAGAAGACGTAGCTACTACAACAACTGGGGTTCCTTAGTGACTCTTGGTGGTTTCTCTTGTGCATTATCTCTAGAATAGTTGCGCTAGTATTGTGTGGTGGCTCAGCTACCCTCGCTAGGGTTTGACAAGGTGAAGAGATAAGTTCTTGTATCAAGGTTTCTTCATTATCATTTTTGGTCTTGAGAATAAAGTTTGTTTATGGTTGTATTATATTATCAGAAAGACTCTCTCTAAGAAAAGTTGGTTGGGTTTTTCCTCGGGTTTGGGGTTTTCCCAAGATAAATCTGCGTCTCCTTGTGCTTGTTTATCCTGCTTATATTTTTAGTATATGGCTGTTGAATTTAAAATAAGATCTAAATACTTTAGTAAATCTATTGCTTTGAAAATTTAAGAAAATCTAACAGAGTATTCATGAGGGACTATTGAGCAAAGAAAGGAATTTATTTCTTGTGTTGTTTAGGGCAATGGAAGAGAGTGCCATGGCTACGTTAGCTAGATGGCTATCTAGAGTGTTTTGTAGTTAACTAATTAGTTAAGCCTAAGACCTATTGGGTTGAGTGAGAAACTTGAGTGTCCTTAACCTATGTCATTTGCTCTTGTGGCCTCATAGCCTAGCTTGGGGGTGGCATCAATTAAAATATTATGTAACTGCAAAGAATATTCTTATCCCCGTTTGTGGATAAAGATAAAATATATTTATTATTATTGATTAGATCAATCCCCTTTTGTGGATTGATCATGTCGAGCATTGTAATTGACCAAATCCCCTTTTGTGGATTGATCATGTCGGGCATTGTAATTGACCAAATCCCCTTTTGTGGATTGGTCAAACCCTAATTGTAATAAGCTAAATAAGAAGTCGGCCCCAGAATATATTAAAGGTGGTTATAACCACCCAGAAGAAGAAGTCGACTCTGCCAGTGAAGAGACACTTCCACACGTGCCAGAATTGTATAAATAAGAGAGGCCAGCACCTCATTTAGACACACACTCAGCTCCCTCATCTAGTGCGCAAGTATTGAAGGAAGTTGCAGTTACGAGTTGCTAGAAGAAGGAAGAGAGAGAGAGGCGCATCCTTGGAAGAGGAATTTCTGTGTTGTTTGGTTCATTATCTTGGCATTGTATTGGCTATCTATATTAAGGAAGTTTTGTTGGGTTTTCTTCCCCTTGAGGGTTTCCCAAGATAAATGGTTGTGTACTCTTATGATTGTGTTTCTCTCAGTGATCCTGTCTATGTTATTGTTATCTAGTAAATAGAAAGGTAACCTAATAATAGCTTAAACTTTAACATGATATCAAAGCTAAGCTGAAGAGAGCATCTTTCACAGGAAAAAGAAAAACGTCACTATTGTCGTATATGAAAATTAGAGCTTTTTATTGAAGAAGATTTTCAACCCCAAATCCATCTAGAAAGGTGCGCCCTACCTCAAGGAACATTTTGGCATCTACAACGCACATTTTCAGTGGCTAGATCTCCCGGAAAGTGAAACCCTAGTTTTCCCAAGTACCAAAAGTACCAGAAAACCAAAGTACTAGAAGTACCAGAAAACCAGAAGCACCAATCCAGAAATCCGCAAATCAAATTTGAAGAGGTAAAAGTTGGATTTTCTGAAATCTAAACACACCAGGCTACTCACCTCAGTGCAGCGCATCTTTTGGTGAGTTCGGTTTTCAGATCCAAGTAATTTGATTTTTTTATTATTTCTATAGCTCGGAGGGCTAGGGTTTCTACTGCAAGAAAGAATGACTACCAGCATGAGGGTAGAAGACAGGCTAGAAGGATCTAGAAACTTCAGATCTTGGAAGCATAGGTTGCAGATGATTCTAGACGAGAATGATCTCTTAGAACATGTTACAGTGGGTGTACCAGAACTAGATGAAGAAGAGGATAAGACCAAGCATAAAAAGAATGAAAAGAAAGAAAAGAGAATCGTGTCAGATTCAGTAAAGGATCACTTGATCCCTCATATATCTGAACTACAGACAGCAAGGCAAATGTATGAAGCACTCAGCAGGTTATATGAAAGCAACGACATTAGCCGGAATCTTACCTTAAGAAATCAGCTTTGTAATATGAAGATGGACAACTCAGAATCTGTCACATCCTATCTTATGAGAGTTTCTCAGATCAGAGATCAGCTTGCAGCTATTGGAGATGTCATCAGTGACAAAGAACTTGTAACCACAACCCTAAATGGGTTTCCAACATTTTGGATTCCCTTTGTACAAGGAGTGTGTGCAAGAAGCAAGTTACCCAAGTTTGATAAGTTATGGGTAGATTGCACACACGAAGAATCTAGACTTGCAGACCAACAGAAGAGATTAATTGTTAACGAAGAGGAAGCGGAGATTACAGAATCTTACTTAGACCTTATGATCGTAGGCGTGACCCAGTTTGTGCTTTGCTATCGAACCAATCTAAAAAGAAGCAGCGGGAGAAATCACTTAATATCCCTCCGAAATCAATCGGATAATTGAATTGAATCACACTCACAGAATGACCTTGTTCCCAATACTCAGCAGCTTGATCGAACCAAGCCTCCGCAGTTTCAGGATCTCCCTGTCGAATGGCATGTTCTCTACTTCGGGCTATCGACCTTCCACGGTTGATATTTTAATGACGAGTACTAATCCTATAATGAAGAGAATCCACACAGTGAGGTCTCTTACAGTTCAAAAGAACAAAAGAAGTCCCTTCAGAAGGAACAATAAAGAAGCTAACTCCGTAAGAGTTCTAGATAAGAATAGAGATGTTTCAAAGATCAGATGCTATAACTGTCAAAAGTTGGGACACTTTTCCTATGGCTGTCCTCAAGGAAAAGGGAAAAGAAAGCATCAAGCACATGTGGCAGAGGAAGAGGAATCTCCTCCCTCAAAGAAAGCTTTAGCAGAAATTAAGGATTATGTACTTTAACTTGAAAATAGTTGATAGCAAATGGTGGAGTTCGTGGAGCCTCCCCACACAAAAACAAAAGATAAGTATTCATGTTTATTTTTAGTATCTTGTTTACTTTAATACTTTATCATTGCAAGTTAGATTTTTGTGAGAATGTGAATTAACCTCGTTTTATTTCAGTGTATATGCAAACTTATCAAAGAAAAAGATAAAGAGCTAAAATATTTATTTCAGGTATGATCACTCGTGAGAGTGACAAAGAAAAGCATATTGTAAGTAAGTTTACAAGTCTCGGAAGAAAGAACTTATGCCATGACTTGCAGAAGTTAGACAACATGCGAAGGACATATGATATGGTGACGGTCAGTGAAGACTAGACAATATCCAATATTTATATAGGAGCAAGAGGCTCCTAAAGATGCAGAACATAATGAAGAAAAAGATGGATACTCAGATATAGTGGATGAGATGCAGGTAACTACAGGTTGCTCCAGTACCGTTCTTATAGATGCAGAGGGAGCAAATTGATCCAATATGAAGACAGAAAGAAAGAAATATTCGAACTCAAGAAGGCACCCAGGATATTATAGAAGAAAACTTCAAGGATGATAATTAGAAGCTATTAGCTTGGTGCAAGAGGGAGCCATGTCTCTGAGTTCGAAATGAAGGATCGTGATTTGATGCAATTAGAAAAGCAGATGGATGGTGCCCAGATATTTTGATCAAGATGAAAGCTATCCAGTAGATGGATGGTGTCCAGCAGATGGGTAGCATGGTATTATACCATGGAAATATTTTGAACAACAAGAGATTTTTTTGATCCCATAGCTAGACCTTCGTAGAGAAGGAGAAAGAGAAAAGACCTTCGTAAAGAAGGAAAGAGAAATCCCACAGGTAGACCTTCATAGTGAAGGGAAAGAGAAGAGACCTTCGTAGAGAAGGGGAATGAGAAATTTCAAAAGGTTGGCCTCTGTCCAAGTGTTGAGTTTTGGATACTCTAGGGACATGCCAGAATACTCTCGTAGAGAGGGGTGTGACCACCCTCGTAGAGAGGAATGTGGATGTTTCTCCAAGGGGCAGCGGGCAGATACTCTCCTCTGGCCAAGGATTGAGTAGCCTAGAACACAAACCTTGACCATGTGGAATGGTTAGTTGGCTCTT
>ML833463.1:60908-112256 GCA_009831015.1 Picea engelmannii
TCTTTCCTAATAATCAGATCTGTTCATATTCAGATTTAGTTAAGAATAGTTTTATTTAATGTTCAGATCCATTGTATTATTTATGTGATTAGTCTACTTCAGAAATTTTGATTTGATTGTTGATCTATATCTATTGTAGTGAATAAATTTAAAAGTATATTATTGTTCTAGTTTTCCCTTGAAATTCTAACATGGTATCAAAGCTTAGGAAGTGAAAAGAGATCAATTGTGACAGACTTTTGAGCCTGCGTAAATCCACATCTAAGGGTTTGTTTTGCAGATCAACAGTAAGCTTGTTTTATAACAGATCTTGTTTTCAGTATGGCTTCATCTTCAGTCAAAGCAAAAGATAGGCTTGAAGGGGCTTCAAACTTCAATACTTGGAAGGCTAGGGTATTTATTATCCTAGAAGAAGGTGACTTGGATGAGTTGGTTACCAGGGTGATAGAAAAACCTACTTCAAATACAGGAAGGGCAGCATATAAGAAGAGGCGGGACAAAGCCAAGAGGGTCGTCTTTAGACTCAGTTAAGGACAACATGATGCCTCTTATTATTCATCTAAGGATAGCTAAGGAATGCTTTGATGCCCTAGCAAATCTATATGAAAAGAAGGCCCCAACTCAGAAGAGGATATTAAAGAAACAACTACGTACATTAAAGATGGGAAAGGATGAATCTATCTCTGCCTTCTTTTCCAAAATTGCCCAAACAGGAGATCAGCTTACAGCAATTGGAGTTGCAGTGTATGATGATGACCTTGTACAAACAACAGTAGATGGGGAGACATTTCTCTCATCAGTCGATGGAAGAGAAGTTCAACCCAACTTCGAGAGATTATGGCATGATTTCCTAGAGGAAGAGGGTAGACTTAAAAGCAGGAATGAACCTTCAATAGTGAAAGACCATGCTCTTTCAGACAAAGCCATGAGATGGAAGAAGTTTCCTCAGCACAAAGGCAAAGGTAAGAAACCCCAAGGTAAGCACTCACTTTAACTCTCATTTATCCAAAATAAGATGCTTTAACAGTAAAAGGCTAGGTCATTATGCAAAAGACTTCAAGAACCCTCATTCACAGCAGAAGCAAAGAGGTAGGTTCCATGCTTCAGTTGCAACTGAGGAAGAAGAGCCTCAAAGAAGAAGAACTAGAGCTACTACTAAAGAACAAGAACAGCGCAGAGAAAGTTATCTTGTTTCAGCCCTCTCTGGTGTTGTCACCAAGTCAGAAGAAGTTTGGTTAGTGGACCGAGGAGCGGAGCTTCCAAATACATAACAGGCTTCAAACAGAACCTTGTGAACTATCAAGATAAGGAGTTCAATGTGAAGGTAGAATTCGGTGATGATGGCACTTATGCCATCAAAGGATTTCGATCAGCATCTTTTCAACTTCAGTCAAGTAATGTATTTCATATTCAAGAAATTCTTTATGTTCTTGGATTAAAGAAAAATCTTATCTCGGCTGCAAGTCTAGAAAGCAAAGGGTACTCTGTAGCCTTCTCCAAAGGAAAGGCTCTTATGTGGCCCTCAAATGAAAGTATGAGCTAACCCATGACAATCGGAGCTCAAGAAGGCGGACTTTACAAAGTCATTGGTCAAGTTATTCAAGCATTAGCTTATGAGATGATCAACCCCTGCGAACTATGGCACAAAAGGTTTAGACATCTCAATTGTAATGCTCTCCCGGGTTTGCAAAAGATGGTAACAGGCAGTGTTACCAAAACTGGTAAAACCGGTCGGTACGACCGGTTCACAGACCCCACCGATCTGAACCGCCCCTCCAAACCGCTTTTGACCGGTTCCGTACGAAACTGGTTTTTTTGCCCGAACTGGTCGGTTTTTTTCTCAAACCGGTATTCTATTCTAGTTGAATTCCACAAGCTAAGGTTAATTCTAGTTGAAATATTTTGGTTAATCTCATGGTATGGAGCTTGAGTGGTGATTGTTGTTGTGTTAAATCTTACTTGTCGACCATTGAGGAATGAGGTTGAGCTTTTCCTTACATCCCACTAATACGAACCCATTACTATGCTCCATTATACTAATTGTGTGAGTAAGTTTGTGTCTCTTTAATCAAGGGTTGATGAACTAACTTAAGTCTTAGAGTCTGTTATATGATACTGGCTAGATTGGAAAATATCTATCTTGAAATGCATATTATCATTGTGGTTTCTTCTCTAGCTTTTCAGGCTACAGAGGCTCATCTCATGAATCATGAGAATATATGTTTCAATTATGCCTATATGGAAGTGGTGGCCAGGATTTCAAGCCCTTACACCACCAGTTAGCATTCTATAACAAAGCACCTGATAAATGGCATATCTATCTCCCGAGTCCTAGCACAAAAAATTTATCAATCTTCAGAATCCAAAAGTTGTATCAGATAAATGAGTTTGATCTTTAGAATAAGTTGTTACTCTACTATTCATATCTGTGTGTACACGATTATGCCTTACACCTTCAGATATCCCTGTCCAGAAACCATCCCTGCAATTTTCTATTTCTTTTGCTTAATACAGACAATCTATTGTTCTAAGAATGTTAGATGATGTATGCAGTTGCACACCCTGTTTTAATGTGCTAGGTTAAATGTTGCAAGAGGCAGACTCTATTGAGTCTCTCAGCTTTTGTTGATTGTACACATTTTTCCTATTTAGTAGAGAATCATATTTTGCAACCAAAATCCCTTTGCCCCCCACCCCAATTGGAATCAACTGGCAGCGTTTTGCGAGTATTCTAAGTATACATTCCCCCACTCCCATTTTGATGGATGCACATGAATATGTATTTTTTTTCAAAATTTGAATATTTTATGTATTTTTAGTGACAGGTTTTTTGATCCGGTTTTTTTCCGGTTCTGGTTCGGTTCTGGTTTTTTGGGTCGACTGGTTCAACGACCGGTCCGGTTCTGATAATTATGGTAACAGGTATGCCAGTTTTTTCTTTTGAGCATGATAGTATTTGTAGAGGATGTGCTCTTGGTAAAAATACAAAGAAAGCTTACCCTCACAGTAATAAAAAAACTAATGGTATATTAGATCTTATTCATTCTGATCTTTGTGGACCTATGACTGCTCTGTCCATGAATGGTTGTCTTTATTATATCATTTTTATTGATGATTGTTCTGGTAAAACTTGGATTTCTTTTTGAAAACTAAAGATGAATCTTTCAGTAAATTTCAGGATTTTAAGAATCTTGTTGAGAATCAGACAGGTAGACACATCCATGTTTTCAAAACAGACAATGGAAAAGAATTCGACTCCCACAAGTACGATGATCTTTGTCGGACTTACAGGATTAAGAGGGAGTTGATTGTGCCTTATAATCCTCAGCAGAATGGGGTTGCAAAAAGAAACAACATGACATGAACCAGCCAGAGCCATGATGTATGATTAGAATCTTTCGTTGTCTCTTTGGGCCGAAGTTGCAAGCACTACAGTATATATTCAGAACAGGAAAGCCCTAGAAGAGAAAACTCCAGAAGAAGTCTTCACTAGTAAGAAGCCTTCAGTTGACCATTTGAGAATCTTTGGTAGTCCTGTCTAACATTCATGTACCAAAAGAAAATAGGACTAAGTTAGAGACCTCTGGAAAGAAAGGCACTTTTGTGGGATACAGTGAGACCTCAAAAGCATATAGAATCTATGTACCGGGGCAAAAGTTCAATGAGGTCAGTAAAGATGTGACCTTCCATGAGGAAGCAACCTTTTGTCGTTCTAGAGAACTTCCATGTGATACAGAGGAGTAGGAAGCTCCATCTCTAGAACCTTCAAATTCACCACTTCCAGATGAGCAAAGGAAGGAGGCCAGAGAGCCTTTAGTGGATCCCTTAAGGGATTATGTTGAGTTTCCCTTAGATAAACCTCCTGTCAAAAGGAAGCCAGCTTGGTGCCGTGAAATTTTAAAGGAAGCAAATAAAGCATGCAGCGGATGGCAGTGTGGAAAAATTCAAAGCTTGATTTGTGGTTCATGGCTTCTCTCAGAAAGAAGGAATTGATTATGACGAGATCTTTGCTCCTGTTGCCAGGTATACCTCTATCAGAATCATCATCTTTCTTGCTTCAATTTTTTATTGGAAACTTCAACAAATGGATGTTAAGACTGCCTTTCTTAATGGTGAAGTTGAGCAAGAGGTTTATATCGAGCAGCATGAGGGTTTTGTGATCCATGGGAAAGAATCCCATGTCTGCAAACAAGCTCTGTGAGCTTGGTATGGAAGAATTGACAGTTTTCTTCAAAGTCTTGGGTTCTCCAAGAGTATAGCAGATCCTAATCTAAAGATTGTGAAGAATCATCTTGTTATCTTGGTCTTATATGTGGATGATTTGTTCCTTACTAGAGAGGAACATCTAATAACTCAGACTATAAGGAAGTTATCAACAGAATTTGAAATGAAGGACTTGGGTCTTATGCATTACTCTCTTGGCTTAGAGGTGTGGCAGAAACCTAGTGAAATCATTCTCTCACAAAGCAGGTATGCAGTTAATGTGCTTCGCAGATTTGGGATATTGGATTGTAAGTCCATGACCACACCTATGACTTCTAACCTGAAGAAGTTACATGATCAAGCTACAGGTTCATATCCAAAAAACCCTACCGTATATAGTCAGATTACTGGGTCCTTGATGCATCTAGTACATACCAAACCGAACATTTGTTATGCAATGAATGCCCTCATCCAAATCATGTGTGAACCGAAACATATTCATATGGTTGTTGTTAAGCATATTCTCATATATATCCAAGGGACTATAGCCTATGGGCTCAGATACACTTCCAGTGGAGGTGTAATGCTTCATGGATATACAGATTTAGATTGGATGGGCAGTACAGTGGACCGAAAGAGTATTTTTGGATATTGTTTCAATTTGGGTTCAGCTGTGATCTCCTGGTCCAACAGGAAACAGGGCTTCATAGCACAAAGCACTGCAAAGGCAGAATACATTGTTGCAAGTACTGTCGATAGAGAAGCAGTGTGGCTCGGAAAGCTACTCTCAAATTTGTTCAGTGTTGTGCTGGAATCCACAGTAATTCACTGTGATAACCAGAGCCATATAAAGCTCTCTGAGAATCCTGTGTTTCATGACAGATCGAAACACATTGAGATGAGATATCACTATGTTCGAGACATGGTGCAGAAGAACATTCTCAGCATTCAGTATGTTCTGACGGCGGAACAAACTGCAGATATTTTGACCAAGCCTCTATCGTTGACAAAGTTTGTGTACTTTCGAGACAAGCCTGGTGTTGTTGAGAATGCCTCTCTTGTTGAGAGGGAGTGTTAAAATTAAGCAGCTGCAAGAGCCATGCTCGGAGAGGATGGCATAAGACCCTAGCTGAGATCTAGAGCACCCAGTGCACTCCTGGGGTTTTTGGTCTGGGACCAAGCAATTAGAGCCATGGAAAAAGACCCTAGTGAGGGTTGTTAGAATGTGCTCGTTTAACCATAAACAATATCACTATTGTCACCCAACCATAGGGAAAAGCCACCCCCGAGCACCTTGACCTTGACAGAGAGAAGAATCCTGGTAGCAAACCAATAGCCAAGCAAGGCTAATGCACCAAGCAAGAAGTAACCAAAGCTGATCAGGGAGTCCAACCTAGAAAGATAGAAACAATAGACTTCAGAACTAGCGGCGGAACTTTCTCCAACACTTGTGCACAAGACTGCCAAACTGCAGTGCGCACAAGACTGCCAAACTGCGATTCTAAGAATTGTGTGTAAAGTGAAGACTGGCGCCCTGTATTTATACTAGCTCTGGCAGACTACCTGGGCCGACTTCTCATTTTGGGTACTAATTAATTCATATTAATTATCTCTCTTAGCTGACAGCTCTTCTAGGGTTACATTCACTTCTTTTCTTGCTTTCGAAATATTCTAATCTTGTTAAAGGTCACAATGGAGGTTGATACCTCTCGAAGCTACCATAATATCAACACTCCCTCCAAGCTAAGGAGGTATAACTGATAATGGTCTTGAGCACAAACAGACCATTCAACTGGTAGCATCATGAGCACCGTCATTATTATCCAACTAGATAATCTCCATGACAACTAGTACAATGTTAACTGATAGAACACAACTGTGTTTATCCATAGTAGTACACAACTACACAATCTGTGACACATAGTCACAAACAGTGGGATATATCCACCACAGTAGCATACCTCTACTGTCTAGAGAAATGCAGTCTCCATCATATCAACTGATATCAACCTGCATAGAAACAATGTTATAATATAAACTGAGTCATCTGGGCCATTCTTCCACTCACATCTGTGAGATCTGGAAGAGCATCTGCCTTCAGAGTAGAACATCAATGATGGGCTATCTGGACTATTCTTCTCAAGCAAGGAAGAATAATTGTCCTGATTTTCGAGGCTGGACCATTCCCTATCCAGGCCATTCCTCTGGCACTAAAACAAAGTGCAACCTGGAGAGAAAGAGTCTGCCCTAGGGAATGTCTGTCCCTGATTGTTGAAGCTAGACCATTCACCTATCTGGGCCATTCTTCCGACACTAAACAAAGTGCAACCTGGAGAGAATGAATCAACCCTAGGGAATGACTGTCTGAACCATTTCTTAAGGAAATGACTGTCCTACACCAACCTCCAAAACGGACCATTCTTTGAAACTGCTCACAACTGTGAGCTTCGAAAGAATGACTGTCCGACGAGGCAGACCAGTCTTCTTGACCACTAATAAAAGTGACCATCAAGAAGAGAGACTATCCTAGACCATTCCCCATGTTAACCAAAATGGAAAATCATTGTCTATGGTACATCAGCAATCCATCGAACCATTTTCATTACGAAAATGACCATTCGATCTGGACGATTTTCCGAACTAGAAAATGCTTGTCCGTCAGAAATCTCAAACCACTTTCCGAACTGGAAAGGAACTGCCCAAGCTGGACCATTTTTCAAACTTGAAAATGACTGTCCTCTATTCAATGATATGTCAGTGCTCCATCCCAACCTGGAGAGTCATTTCTTCCCATTCAGCTAAGGGAGTTATTTCCACGATCCCCAATTTGTCTCGAAAATATGCAAACTTTATTCTGGACAGAGTCTTTGTCAGGATATCTGTTGTCTGCTCATCTGTGGGGATATACTGGAGCTTTACTTCAACTTCCTGGACTTTATCTCGAATAAAGTAGTATTTGATCTCAATGTGTTTCGACCGTTCATGGTAGCCTTATACAACTTTCATTGTCACATTGTATTATGGTCGAATCTGGAACCTGATCAAATAATCTGGAGATTAGCTTTCTCAGCCATATTGCTTTTGTACATGCCTCACATGCTGCGATATATTCTGCTTCTGTTGTGCTAAGTGCGATAGACTTATGTTTCCTACTACCCCAAGATATCATAGCGGAGCCCAAGCTTAAACACATCCCTGAAGTACTCTTTTTGTCTTCTGCACTTCCTGCCCAATCTGAATCTGTGAATCCATGAAGTTGTATGTCATTGAATGTGGTATATCTTAAACCATAGTTTAGTGTCCCACAAATATATCTTAGAACATGCTTTGCAGCTATCCAATGCTCATGTCTAGGTTCCACCTAGAACTGGCTTAGTGTGTTCACAGCAAAGCAAATGTTTGGTCGAGTATTTACCAAATACACTAATGACCCAATCAATTGTCAATATAGTGATGGATCTACTGGATCAGAATCTGAGTCTCTTACTTTTCTTATATCTGTGGTCATAGGAGTGTCCATGGATTTGCAATCCATCATTCCAAACTTCTGAAGAATTTTTATTGCATACTTTCCTTATCCAAGGAATACTTTACCACGCTTCTGCCATACTTCTAGTCCCAAGTAATAATGCATGAGACCAAGATCTTTCATGTCAAACTCAGAAGCTAGTTCCTTTTTGCACTGGATGATGAGAGACTCTTCACATGTAAGGAATAGATCGTCGACATATAGCAGTAGAATCACAGGTGCATTGTTCACGACTTTGTAGTAAAGATTTGGATCTGCATGACTTTTGGAGAAACCAAGTCTCATTAGATAGTTGTCTATTCTAGCATACCAAGTTCTTGGAGCATGCTTGAGTCCATATAAAGCTTTCTTTAGTCTGCAAACATGAGTGTCTCTGGAATGTACTTCTAACCCTTGAGGTAGTTCAATGTATACTTCTTCTTCGATTGCTCCATTGAGGAAAGTTGTCTTTACATCCATATGATGTAAACTCCATCCCATGGAAGCAGCAAGAGACATGATAGTTCTAGTGGAAGTATATCTAGCAACCAGAGAAAATGTTTTGTCATAGTCTTCTCCATCCTTCTGGGAGAACCCTTTAGCTATGAACCTTGCTTTATATCTGTCCACGCTTTCGTCTGCTGCATGTTTGATCTTATTTACCCATTTTGAAGTTACTACTGAATTTTCTTTAGGTCTAGGCACAATTTCCCATACATCATTTTTCATGATGAACTGGTGTTCTTTTGTCATGGCTTCTTTCCATTGTTTCTTCTGAACTGCCTCTTCAAACGTGGTAGGTTCTTAGTCTAGAATCTTTGTCATACATGTTGCATAGCTGGAGAATCTTTTGGGCTTCTTACTTTCTCGGAAGGTCCCACTTGGGGCCTTGAGTCTTTCTGCTTCTTGTASGGTAGCTTCAAGCCAAGCTGGTCATTTCTTGGTCTTAGGTACAGTGTCTAAATAAATGGTCTCACATGGTTGCATCGGATGATCAAGTTGTTCCTTTTYTTCATTCTGGTTTTCTGGAAGACATGTACCTTCTTCAATAGGCTCTTCATACTCTTCTTCTTCTATAGTTTCTTCTATGGATTTCTTGAAAGCCATCTTTTCATTGAAGGTTACGTCTYTGWTGACTTCAATCTTRTGTTGTTTCRGGATATAGATTCTATAAGCCTTGGATGATTCACTATATCCCACAAATATGCCCTTCTTTCCTGAGGGTTCTAATTTATTCATTTTATCCTTGGGAATGTGAAAGTAAACATGGCATCCAAAGATTCTTAAGTTTTCCACATTAGGTTTCTTTCCTGAGAAGGCTTCTTCTGGAGTCATGTCCTTCAAGATCTGGTGAGGACTTCTGTTTTGAACATATATTGTTGTCATGGTTGCTTCTCCCCATAAGAACATAGATAAACCTTGGTCGTTTAGTAGTGCCTTCACGGTTTCTTCAATAGATCTGTTATTCCTTTCTGCTACACCATTTTGTTGAGGATTATGACGAACAGTCAGCTCCCTCCTAATCCCTTTCGATTTGCAAAAGGGAACGAATTCCTTTGATGTGTATTCTCCTCCATTATTTGTTCTCAAGGTCTTGATTTTCTTGTTTGTGAGGTTCTCTATCTCTGCTTTAAATTCTTGAAACTTGTTGAATACTTCGTCCTTTGTCTTCAAGAGATATAACCAAGTCTTTCTTGAGTAATCATCTATGAAGATTACGTAGTAGAGAGAACCTCCTAGAGATTTGACTGGCATCGGACCACAAACATCTAAATGTATTAGATCTAGAATCTCCTTAGATCTATTGTTGCTGCTTGAGAATGATTTCTTGATATTCTTTCCAAGAGCACATCCTTTGCAGATTCCTTCATGCGTAGACTGTAATTATGGTATTCCTTCAACCATCTTTTTGAGAAAAGGCAATGCTTGATAGTTAATATGAGCATACCTTTTGTGCCAAAGTTCATTGGGATTGACTTCATCATGTACAAGAGCATCTTCATTTTGTTCTACTAGTCTATATAGATTTCCTTCACGGGTTCCAATAACCCTAGCATTCTCTATGCTGGAGTCTTTGTGCCAAGATAACACTTTTCCATCTACGAAAGAAATTATGTTTCCTTTGTCTTCTAGGCAAGATATGGATACAAGATTCTTTTCTAAACCAGGTACATATAAGACATTGCTCAAATGAACATTGTTACCTGTTTTCAACTTGACGAAGGCTTATCCAAATCCTTCGACTGGGTAAGTGCTTTTGTCTCCAAGCTCTACCTTGTATGATGTCTTCCTTTCATTTAGATTTGAGAGTCTGGCTTGATCTCCAGTCATATGCCTAGAAGCTCCACTATCAATTATCCACATGTCATCTTCAATCCTTCCTGTGAGTGCTGAGTAGTGTAGATGACTAGTCGTTTCATTCATGACTTCGGTTGACTGGTGACTGGTCATGCTTTGATCCAAAACTTCAACCTTGACCTTTCTGCGTTCTAAGATTGCCAAGAGGTGCGTTGGACTAGGGCGCACTGGAATACCTTCTTCTTGAGTGACATGTTCCATCATAAGGTGCTAGATCAAGGTTTTAGGGTTTCTACAGCTGCACCTGCTAGTAACCCTAGCGACAGTGTCTTGGAAGCTGCTCCTGCTAGTAAACCCTAGCGGTAGTTCTTCAACGAGCTTAGTATCCTAATGGCTATGCTTCCTTCTAGCGATTAGACTGAATGAAGGAGGTGTGGGCCCATAACCTGTTAGAATGTGCTCGTTTAACCATAGACAATATCACTATTGTCACCCAACCATAGGCCAAAGCCACCCCCACGCACCTTGACCTTGATAGAGAGAAGAATCCTGGTAGCAAACCAATAGCCAAGCAAGGTTAATGCACCAAGCAAGAAGTAACCAAAGTTGATCAGAGAGTCCAACCCAAAAAGATAGAAACAATAGACTTCAGAACTGGCGGCAGCACCTTCTCCAGGACTTGCACACAAGACTGCCAAACTACAGTGCGCACAAGACTACCAAACTGCAATTCTGAGAATTGTGTGTAAAGTGAAGACTAGCATCCTATATTTATACTAGCTCTGGCAGACTACCTGGGCTGACTTCTCATTCTGGGTACTAATTAATTCATATTAATTATCTCTCTTAGCCGACGGCTCTTCTAGGGTTACATTCACTTCTTTTCTTGCTTCTAGAAGCTACAATAATATCAACAAGGGCCCCCAATGTATTGTTGGCGTTCTTGGTCAAGGACCAAGCAGTTTGATGATGTAAATCCCTAGATGTGTTCTAGGGCCTGTGGATGTGTTCCAAGTAATCCTTGCTCAGTGCTTGGATTGATCCTTGGTTGTGTACCTTAGTTGATACAACCCTAGTAGTGATCTAGGGCCCCCAGATGTGTTCTGGGTATCCTGGTCTAAGACCGGGTGGTTCTTGGTTAAATGCCAAGACGAGATGATGTGTGATCTTCTTCTCTTCTTGGATGGCCCATGAGACCTAGGAGCAGTTAAGAAGAAGGACATGATCACATCAATGACATTCCTCTTATGTTGGGATGATAAAATCTTATAAGTTATCATGAAACTTATGTGGACATCTTGCCATTGAAGAAGACCCCTTTGACTTTGTCTTGTTGCCTCCCCTTGCTTGAGCCACGTCATTCTTAAGGTTTAATGTAGTGTTGGTCTTTTCTAGTCTCATTCTCACGCACACTACTGTAGGTATTCTCTTATAATCTAAAAGTGGCCCTTCACCTTCTCCAACCCTAAATCCAATGGCCAAGATCAAGGGACATGATTCATTCCCTCCAAAATAAATCACTTTAAAATATTAAAGTACATTTTCACTTTATAACATATGTGCACTTTCTGAGATAAAGTCACTTTAATATTAGAAGGTACACTTTATTAAAAAGTCACTTACATAAAAAAACCACTTTATCACAACTTTATAAAAACCCATTACAAAGTCAAGTGTCTAGTAGTGTAGGTACAAGGTTACTTCCGCATACAAGACAAAACATGTGGAGTACCTCCTGAGCTAAACATCTAACACTCCTTAGCGAGGGATGTACTCGCTGCCATCACCATTCTCCAGTCCCATCACAGTGTTCTCAATAGGAGATTCCTCTGAACCTGGAGCCATCCTCACCACCTGCACAAAACTCGAACAAGAAGACATTCTTCTGACAATTATTCTGAACCCTGAGCTCCTAGGAGAATCCACCCCACCTTGAGCATTGGTTCGATCACACCAGTTGAGCCTCCTGTCAGTGCTCAGAAGAGACTCCCTCTCTTCTCTCGGAATGCAAGGTTGAATCATTGGGCCCACCGCAGTCTCAAGAGCCTCTTGCTCCTCATCCGACGTTGAATCATATCCTAAAGGTCGTCCTCACAACACATACAACCTGTCCACCCGATCAACAATCAGTTGTGGTTCAACCGGGTCCACTCCCTTCCTGTAAATAAATACATGTCCCCTCTTGAACAATGTACAATACCCAACATCCTCTAAGGTTGAGACTGAGAGCAAGTTAACCCTCAACCATGAAATAGAGAGAACTCCAAGCTCCAGGAATCCTCCATACTCGAGTCAGAATCTAACCCTTCCAACTCCACGTACAGCTCGCGCCATACTTCCTTCACTCTCCACCAGCCGGTCAGGACCTGTCTTTGTGATAATAAGGAATGCTCGTCAGATTCCCGTCATGTGACAAGAGGCTCCATTGTCAACAATCCATCTGATATCACCCCCAAATCCTCCACTGTCGACACTAGATACTAGAGTAACCAAAGAAAATTCATTATCAAACTAGGAAGAAAATTCCTCCATGGTTGTTGTAGCAGTTGTATCATGCCCCTCATGTTCCTTCCTCTTCTTCTTCTTCTCAAGATACTAAGAAGCAAGGTGCCCCATCTGGTTACAACAGTAACATCTGACTTTACTCAAGTCCCTTCTGGAATTTCCTTTCTTCTTTCCCTTTGCAGCAAGAGATTCTCCTCAACTCTGCCTTCCTTCTGACCACTGCTATAAGACCCCATCTGCATCTCCCCCTGAGTGAAGTCGTCCCACAACCTGCTCCAATCTGGAAAATTTCTCGACCCACCACACACTTCACAAAGACATCCCATTCCTTTGTGAAGCCTTTCAAGGCTATCCTCCCCAACTCGGCTTCTGAGATGATCTTTCCCACTACAGCTAACTCATCCTTAACTTGGGCTAGTCGGGTAAGATAGGATGCAACATTATCACCCTTAGCCATCTTCGAGTCATGCAGCTTATCTTTCAAGGCCATCTTCCAATTGGCATACTTAGCCTCAAATAAATTCTTCAAAGCTCCCCACATCTCATAAGTTGTCTTCTTCTCAGACAGATGTGGAATGAGTGGGTCCTTCACACCATCTAGAATGATCCTCTGAGCTTTGGCCTCCTTTACCTCATGCAAATCCAAAGCAACAGAATCTGTTGTGGGAGCCACAACAACAAAACTGACGTAGTTCCAAATCTTGTTCTCCTTGAGAACAGCTGACAAAAGAACCTTCCACTGCAAATAGTTGGAAATGCCATCCAACCGATCCTCAAATCTAATGCATGCAGCCATATTCCCTGTCACTATTCAAAGGAAAACAAACAACAGATTCCCCCCTTCAAATCTTGCCTAAAAATCTCACTGCTCATTGTCACTCAGAGCCCAAGCTCTAATACCATGTAGAAATTAAATGACAAAATCAACTTATAAAAATTATGTCATACACTTAGCAACCTAGAGATAACTATCTTAGATGAACTCTGAAATGTATAACCACACTCGGAAAATACCATAAACAGAAATACACATTGCAAAGCACTTTAGCAACAGAATAAACACAATGAACAGCAATCATTCAACTCAAAAATTTTGGCAATGCCAAGGAAAACCCCAATGTGGGGAAACCCAATGAGAGAGAGAGAGAGAGAGATTTTATTAGTCAACTTCAGAAGATTAAATATCAGCAGCAAAAATACAATTTCCAGTGACAGAAAACCACTTACAAGCACCCAAAACCACCCCCACAATTTGTTGTCTTGGAAAACGTGCCAAAGAAGTCATACGACTTGTACGACCCAGCTAAACAGCACCTTGGAAATCATGCCACACCAGAACTGTACGGACAACACCAAAATTGCCCAAATCACCAACAAAAAACCCCCAAAAAATGCCTCAATTTGCGTGCATCAATTCTACCTCGAAATTTATGCCCTCCTCTTTGTTGTACTGACTGTACGAATCCGTACAGTACAACCTGTTTATCAGTTGTAGGCTACAGCGCTTCCTCACTGTAAATAGCATTGGGATTTGTGCCCACTTTCTCTTGGGAAAAGTGCCCAGCCTACTACCCTAAATCTCCTCTTCAAGCTTACTGAGAAAATTATCTCTCAATCTCCTTCTCATTGTCTTGCACACTACTATAGGTATTCTCTTATTATCTGAAAGTGACCCTTCACCTTCTCCAACCTTAAATCCAATGGCCAAGATCTAATCTTGTCTTTACAAAATCAAGGGACATGATTCATTCCCTCCAAAATAAATCACTTTAAAATATTAAAGTACATTTTCACTTTATAACATAAATGCACTTTATGAGATAAAGTCACTTTAATATTAGAAGATACACTTTATTAAAAAGTCACTTACATAAAAGAACCACTTTATCACAACTTTATAAAAACCCATTACAAAGTCAAGTGTCTAGTAGTGTAGGTACAAGGTTACTTCCGCATACAAGACAAAACATACGGAGTACCTCTTGAGCTAAAAAGCTAACATTTTTGGGTGCGGCCTTGATGTTTTGAGGTGCAGCCTCCTTGGAGTATTTTCTCTTGATGTTTTGAGGTGCGGCCTCCTTGGAGTATTTTCTCTTGATGTTTTGACATGTAGCCTCCTTGGGTTTTCTCCCTCTTGCTGGCTAGGGGTTCTTCTTGTGTTGTTGTAGGGTACGGCTGCCCTAGTTCTGGTCTCCTCTTGCTGGTTGTGGCAGTCTGGCCATCTCTCATTGCTGCTACAGGTGTCGCGGCCCCCTCCTAGCTCCTCCCAGCCTGTCGCTAGCTCCTCCTAGGTTGTCGCTGATGCTTCCTAGGTTGTCGCTGGTACTTCCTTAGGCTGTCACTGTTTCTTCTTGGCTGTTGTCGGTGTTCTTCATGTGTTGCTGTTGTCTTTACAGCCTCTAGGGCCTGATAAGCCATCCCTGAGACTGCTACCCTAGACTGCCTACTTGTTGTAGCAATCCTATATATTTTAGACAGCTTTTGTTTGGGTTGTTAGGGGTTTTTCTTTCAGCCTCTAATTTGGTCTTTGGAGTTCTTATATCAGCCCTACTTGATGTTCATTACGCTGATTGGTTTTTGAGACCTACCTAGTTCTTCCTGGCAAAACTGTCCACAGAGATCATGATGAGATCCACCCTTGAGGGTTTGATCCATGACCATTATAGTTTTTTTTTAGCATACAGAAAAGAGGACAGCAGCAAGCATCTAAGGTAAATCTGTTCTTTGTTTTGGTTAAGGTAATGTTCATATTTTACTTTTGCTAATGATCAGATCTGTTCCTTAATGTTCAGAATTGTTTCTTATTTTCCTAATGATCAGATCTGTTCATGTTCAGATTTAGTTAAGAATAGTTTTCTTTAATGTTCAGATCCATTGTATTATTTATGTGATTAGTCTACTTCAGAAATTTTGATTTGATTGCTGTTCTATATCTACTGTGGTGAATAAATTTAAAAGAATATTACTGTTCTAGTTTTCCCTTGAAATTCTAACAGGTTTCTCAATAATATTTTATTGGAAGTTTCTAGAGGAGCACTCTTCCCTAGAAGCGTCTAGGGTTTTCTTTATACTATTTTATTGAGGTTTCTAGTATTTTATAAATATATTTTATTAAGAGGTGGTTGGAAATTGAAAGCTATAAAAGAAAACCTTCCCCTCGTTTGCAACTGGTGATTTTAGCTTGGAGAAAATCCTAGAGCACTTGTGGTAAATGCCAAGGGGCTAATATAGAGTAGATTTGGAGTGCCTTCAATCATTTTCAAAGTTGTAGCATTCAAGTAAGGTTGGTTCATTCATGTTTGCATTTGTTTCTTTGCTGGTATATTGTCCTTGGCTATTGCTACTAATCATAACTAGTGAAGAAAGGGATTGAAATAGAAATGTTTTGAACCTATTCAACCAGAATGATATCAGATGTAAAAGTTTGGGGGATTTTATTCAATGAAAATTGTCCTACTGTTCATTTTCATATCTGGTGTCTTCTATTAGATGCAAGCAAGATTGAATCTATGTTAGGTGTATCTATGATCATCAATACTTGGCTGAAAATGAGTGTTTCAGATAATTAGAACTAGCCCGATGGAGATAAAAGAGGCGTTGCATGTGGTCTTGACCCAAGCAACCAGGCTCAATTCAAAGAGGTAAAAGGAAATTAATAAAACAAAAAAGAAAAAAAAACCGCCTCTCCCTCAATAAGGCTATAGAGGGGAATGGGTACATGACATCATATGCTCCATTCTATATATAACGCTTATAGCCAATAGAATTAGAATATTGAGCACTCTTAAGAAGTAATAACAATGCAGAAAGGCCAAATGCATCAAAGAGTGAAGCTAGTTGCATCATAGAAGCATGCTCATTGCATGATATCAATGATGAGCAGATACAATCAATGTTCCACGGGGATGCGTCCCTCGAGATGGGGGGCACACCCCCCACGTTTCCCACGCTCAGAGGGGGGCACTTGGGGAAATGTTCCCTATGTCCCCCTTTTGGGGAAACATGAGGAAAAGCATGGGAAAACGTTTCCCCGGAAGGGGGATGTCTGGGAGCCACCCCCCCCCCCAAAAAAAAAAGTGGGGGGGGAGTGCCTGGGCACACCGCCCCATCTTTTTCTCCAACAACCCTTTAAGACAGAACAAAGATAAGGGATAGAGCTTTGATGAGTTTGTGACATTGGTAATTAATGGTAATATTAAATTCTTAAAGTAAAAGTTGACATCCTTTTACTTAAATTTTTAACATTACCATTAATTGTTCATTTACGGGAGAACAAAGAACGCGACAACGCTTGGGATGTTTGAGAGTGGTTCCAACCTAATCAGACTTCATATGGAGAAAGTAGAATTTCATATCCCATTTAGAATTCAACAGACTTAACAATTTTCGGGATTTTAGGATTGACAGGATTATTGTGTTTCCACTGGATTGCACAACAATGAATTTGCATGGGATGAATTGTTATTGTTGGGATTTTATCATTATTATTTTTACTTTTATAATTTTAGAAACAAGGACCTCTATGCTAGGAACCCTGACGTCCCCCCCTTAGTTTCCCTAAAATTTGGGGGTGGTCCCACACGTCCCCCATGTGCGTCTCCCCGCTCCTGCGCTCCCCCTTCCTAGAACTTGATGGAACATTGGATACAATCATATGGCCAATCAATAAAGAGTAGTTAATTTGTTGCATCAATACATTCTGGTTTAATAAGAAAATACCCTCAAGTTGCATCGCGTTGGTCACAAAATAGAATGACATGGAACAAGATGAACATCAATAACATGACCAATGATGATGTCCAAGCCAATCTGTACAGGGAATAAGTCAATTCCCTGATGACTTCCAACAAGATCTGGCAAGCAGAACCTATGTATGAATCATTGCAACCACGTGGACCATAGGCGAGCTGGCAAGCAGAGCCATCTTGTATTTAAAGGAATTTATTTGCACCATTGTGACAGAGGAGACGATCCAAAACATAGCATTAGGGTAATCAGACACAATAGTAAGAGGTGTCACTACGCTTATTTGTTGATGTCTTCAATGCTGATCAACAAAATTAGACTGATGTTCCTCTTTTTCTATGATTGTTTCCGTTTTCTAAGTCTTATGTAAAATATTATGAATGAGAATTAAACACAATTTTATGAGTAAAAGGATATATTCATGTGCAGTTAAGTACACAAACACAAGCAGCAACACCAAGCAAATAAACAATTGGACGTAAACATACAAACGATGGATGTCAATATCAGTCTAAACAACAGAGAACAGTGGCACTACATTACGTCTTGTAATCATTAAGCTATAAATAATCAGGAGGGAATACATTCGCTAGTAACAATCCCCAGAAATGGAACTACATGAATCATGGTTTCCAATTTCTAAAATGAATCTTACATTCAATCAATAAGAGTTTACATGCCTATAAATCATCAACTGCAAAAATTTGTTATCGTTCCATCTTATAACCCAAAATAAAATAAAAAATAGAAAATATTCACCAAGAGAACTCACAGGAACATGTCTTTGGGTCTTGGGCTTGTCCGTTGCTGCCTTATAGCTTTTGGGACTGGCATTGGAAATCTTAGAGGATCCATTAGAATTCAACTGCTCCCAGACAGCATTTATGTGAGCCTTTCGTGCTGCCAATGTGCATACAGGAACGAAATGAGATAAGCTTTATATTAACAAAAAATTCTCTCTTCTTCTAGGACTTAATTTATAAAATAGATCATGTGCATATGTGGAAATCATTATATTTAGGCAGAGGGCATATATCAACATATAGTCAAACATCACCAGTACTATCTATACAAAAACCATGTCCATTAAAACAATAGAGAAACAGCTAAAAAGTGCATGTTTTGACTATCCATGCTCACCAAACTATAAAGAAGGTGCATCAAAAACCTTCCACTTAACTTCTCAGCTTTACAATTTCATAGCACACGACCATATACACTTTGTGTTCTTATGCAATGTGCAGGGATGAAATTCCCCACATAAAAAAGAGTACAAAACAATTAACTCTGAATACATATTTTGGAGTCCTAGAATTTAGAATGAGATACAATGAACTTCTTCGGGCTTAATCTTTCTCCACTGTCCAGAAATAAAAAACCCCACAGTTCTAGAGATCGAAGGTGAAATAGTTTGTTTGCTAATATCCACAACCTGAAGGAGCCATGCATGTTGTCGAATCTGCACAAAGCAATTGCGCAACCCATCTACGAAATATTCGTTGCCAATGTTGATCTTTCCAAAAGCTTTAAGCATCACATAGAGTGCAGCCCAAGACATAGAGATTCCCTGTTCAATAGGAATCAGTGGTGGTAATAGGCCTCTTTGTCATGCAAATGTGCATCGCTTTGGGGACTCACCATCCTATGTGAGATCCACCTATGCCCGTCAGCTGTTGCTACATTACTTCTACTTGGCATGTTTTGGAGGTCTTTGACTGTAGATGTCTTGCAGCATAAATTCTCTCTCCATGTTTTTCCCTCTAATTTTTCAATGACCGCATCTGGAATGTAGGATCCTTCATGAATTGTTTATGGTCAAGTTCTTCCAAATTTGAGACAAAATAATTGACTTACGGGGATTAACATCCATAATTCTTTGTTTTATCAGTGTAATCAGTGCTCGTAGTTTAGAGTACCAGACATCGATCATATAACAGAAACTTCCAATCAGATGGCAGAACTCACATGCATGATGCATTATAGCTGAGCAGACAGCAGGTGGATGGTGAAAAAATGGAAATCTAAATTTGGTATAAACAGATTATCATTACAATATTGCAAGGCATCTGTGGCAAATATATGGGCACAACCATTACAGTAAATTGTTAATTTTTTTAAAGCCGTTGGTAGCATTATCTACCCATTAGCTTCTTTGTAGAAGATCAAAAAGGAAATATGTTAAGCAGGACAAATCAAAGTCATTAATAACAAGCCTGATTTTGTTATACATCAAGAATTGGGATATAAACAGTTAGATTGAAAGCTCTGTTTGTATTGAGGATGAAACTCACATTTTTAAAGTTACATTGAAGCTTGTAGTGTAGTATTAAGAAGTAGAAGCCTCTACCAGTAATTCTGTATCAATGCTGACAAGACACACAAATCCTCAAGAAAAGTGTGTTTTCAGAAGATTTATTTATTCAGTGCTACTGCTCTCTAACAACGCAGTAGAGTGTGATCCCTCTATGGTTATGGTCGTTAATTTTTATAAACCCGGCATGCAGAACTTTAAAGCCAATAATTTTACTAACCAGAATTAATTCACTGATGATATAAATTCTGAAAATTATGCAGAGAAATCACAGCTGAGTTTTTAACTAATTTTGCAAAGCAGAAGCAACATGAAACCAAGCACATAAAACATAAACACCAGAAATTTACCCTGGAAACCCCAGTGTGGGGAAAACCGGCAAAGAGGGGCTTCACTGGCTTCAGAGGAATAAAATTTACAGCAGCAAATAACTCAGAAATTCTTAAAGCAAAGTTTTCCCTCTTCCTGTAGATGTACAGCCCAGACAGAATAATGTTGTACGGCACAGCTAGGTACAGCCTGTACGGCCCTTGGACACAGCCCAGAAAACACAGGCTGTACAGCCCCTGAGTTCGGCCTGTATGGCCTGCTGCAACTCCGCCTGTACGGCCTGCTGCAACTAGTCCCTCTCATGCTGCTGTACGGCCTGGAATCGACCTGCTGAACTGTTGCTGTACGGCCTGGAATCGGCCTGCTGAACTGCTGTTGTATGGCCTGGTGTACGGCCCTGCTAGCTTGACCCTCACCCTCTGCTCTTCAGCTTGCCCCTCTTCCTCAGCCAAGTGCCTTATTTCTTCTGTTTGCTCAATGAGTGTGTCGTCACCCTTGCCTCAGCCCCCTTATATCTTTTCACTTTACTCTATTTCCCCCTATTGTGAACTTTCTAGAAGAATCTGGAAAAATTCACTTTAAGTGAACTGTGAAATATTATTTCCTTAAATCAGAAACATAGGAAATCTGAGCAAATAAAGCCAATAAAAATTATTTACATAATTTTTATGCTTTTCCTAGGTCAAAACTTAGGATAAGATTAAAATGCTGATCTGGGTATTAGTTAAATGTCCTTCAGCATGCCTGGACACTTAGGCCTATGCTGAGACACCTTCCAAGCTACAAATTTAGCACTCCCTCTTAGTGAAGAAGGTGTTCTACACCACCCCCAACTTATCCCCGAAAAGACAAACTTGCCTTTCATCAGGGCCTTCGTGAGAATGTCTGCTACATGTTCACCTGTAGGCACATACTGTAGCTTCATTGTCCCTTTCTGTACATAGTCCCTGATGAAGTGAAATCTGATCTCAATGTGTTTGGATCTGTCATGGAACACTGGATTCTCAAAGAGCATGATGCAGCTCTAATTGTCACAGTGGATGACAATAGTCTCCAACTCCTATCCAAACAACCTCAGGAGTAGCTTTCGAAGCCAAATGGCCTCACATGTTGCTAAGCTAGCTGTCATGTACTCTGCCTTAGCAGAGCTCAATGCAACTGACTCTTGCTTCCTGCTGAACCAGGAAAAAACTCTTGATCCCAAGCTAAAACACCACCCTGAAGTGTTTTTCCTGTCAATTGTGTTGCTCGCCCTATCTACATCTGTAAAGCCCATCAGCTTCACTCCAGCTTCCTAGATGTAACTCAACCCATACTCAATTGTGCCACGTAGATATCTCAAAACATGCTTCGCTTCCACCCAGTGTACTCTCCTCGGCTCAACCATGAACTAAGTGTGTTAACCGCAAAGCATATATCCGGTCTAGTGTTGACCGGATACATCAGAGAGCCAATCAACTACATATATAATATAGGGTCCACTGCCTCTGATCTGGAAGCATTAGTCTTCTTCCAATTGGTCACAATTGGTGTAGACATAGGCCTACAATCCTACATACCAAACCTCTTCAAAATCTCCACTGCATACTTCCCCTATCCAAGGAAAGTTTGACCATCTCGTTCACACACCTCTATCCCCAGAAAGTAGTGCATCAACCCCAAATCCTTCATCTCATACTTCGAAGCAAGGTCCCTCTTGCACTTTGCTATTAGCCTCTCTGAACCTATGAGAAACAAGTCATCCACATACAACACAAGAATGAGTGGCTCACCTCCAACTATGATGTAGTAGCGGTTTGTGTCTGCCTCACTCTTGGTGAATCCCATCCCTTGCAAGTAGTTGTCTATCTGTGCGTACCACACCCTGGGAGCCTACTTGAGCCCATACAAGGCTCTCTTCAACCTGCATACATGGGAATCCCTCCCATGCACCTCAAAACCCTCTGGTTGCTCAATATACACCTCCTCCTCAATGATGCAATTAAGGAAGGTCGTCTTCACGTCCATCTGGTGGATCTTCCACACCATCTCAACTGTAATTAAGATCACAACCCTGATCGAAGTGTATCTGGCTACAGGGGCAAACGTCTCATCGTAATCAATTCCCTCCTTCTAAGAGAACCCCTTAGCCACAAATTGGGCTTTGAACTTCTCCACACTCCCATCAGTAGTGTGCTTGATCTTATAGATCCACTTCAAGCCAATCACTGGTTTCCCCTATGGTCGGGGCACAACCTCCCATACATCATTCTTCATGATAGAAGCATACTATTCCACCATGGCATCTCTCCACACATGTTGTTGTGATGCCTCTTGAAAGCCGGAAGGCTCAACCTCTAGCAACTCACTCATCATAGCCATGTAACTAGAAAATCTTTGTGGTGCTCTGTTGTCCTTGACAAAAGTCCCAGGAGCACCCACATACTCCTGAGCCTCTCTCAAGGGTTAATCGACCTATCTGGTCTTCCTCCTCCTAGACGAATGAGTATCATGTACTGGTGGAGCCTCCTACTCCTCATCCTACTCTAAAGTCCGAGCATTCGTGCATGTACCTGCACCTGTAACTTGTGTCTCCTCTTCCTTCTGAGTCTCAAGCTCCTGATCCCCTCTTGTTGTTGGAACAGTCCCATGAGCCTTCCTTGAGGCTCTGTCCTCCTCTAACTTAGCATCCCTCCTGACCACTATCTTCCTCAATGCAAGGATGTAGACTCTGTATGCCTTGGAATTTTCACTATACCCAACGAAGATCCTCTTCTCAGCAAAGGCCTTGACCTTTGTCCTCTTCTCTAAGGGGACGTGACAGTAGACTAGGCATCCAAATACCCTGAAGTGTCCAATCTCTGGTTTCTTCCCTGTGAATACCTCCTATGGAGTCTTCCCCCCCAACACCTTGTGAGGACTCATGTTTTGTATGTAGACTACAATGTTGCAAGCCTATGCCCATAAGAATCTAGGCAGATCCCGATCATACAACATTGCCTTCGCAGCCCCAACTATGGGCCTGTTCTTCCTTACGACCACCCCGTGCTGATGTGGATTGTATGGAACAGTCAACTCCCTCCTTATCCCAACACCTGCATAGAAATCCTTTAAGGCCTTCGAGGTGTACTCACCTCCATTATCAGATCTCAATGTCTTGATCTTTATGCCTGTCCGGTTCTCCACAAGAGCTTTGAACTCCTGGAACCGACTGAAGACCTCATCCTTGGTCTTCATGAAATAGATCCAAGTCTTACTGGAATGGTCATCGATGAAGGTGACATAATACTCGTACCCACTCAAGGATATTGTTGACATGGGCGCACATACATCGGAGTATATCAAATCAAGAATGTTGCATGTCTTGTTGTCATTGTTTGGGAAAGTTGTCTTGGTATACTTCCCCATAGCACATCCCTTGCATACCTCATGATGCTTTGTGCTGAAATTTGGAAGGCTTGTCAGTAACTCCTTGAGCACCTTCAATGCTCCATGATGCAAATGTGCCATCCTCCTATGCCACAACTCTACCATGTCAAATGTGTTGTGGCACAAATTGAAGCCTATAAAGCTTCTCCATCCTGACTCCAATCACTTTGGTTGTCTTGGAGTCCTTGGGTCGTATGTATACTCTCCCATCCTGGAATGAGACCACATAGCCCCTATCCTCCAAGGCTGAAACTGATATCAAATTCTTCGTCATCCCCAGAACATACAACACGTCCTTCACCATTAGTGGTTCCCAGAAGGCTCTGAAATGTAATTGTCCCATGGCGTTATTGCCCATCTCAATGTAGAGGTCCATCTCCATCTCCTTCAAGCTAGAGAAGTAATCATGCACTCCAATCATGTGACTAGAGGCACCACTGTCAATATACCAGACTCCACTGTTGGTTGTACTTGAAAGACATGCCATGAGTGAAAACTCACTCTCAAATCTAGTTGCAAAGTCATCAACTTTTAGTGAAGTTGAAGCCGCCATCAATGACTTCTTGTTTGTGACAAGCAAAGCATTTCACTTTGTTGAGATCCTTCCGCTTCTCTCCCTTTGAGGTCTAACCCCCACTGGGGCCCTTCTTCCCTCTGAACTTGCCCTTGCCCGCTAGAGCAAGGCTCTCTTCATCCTCAATCTTCAGTTGGTTGGCCTGTGAGGTACCAACACGCAGCTCCTCCTGGGTGAATTCGTCCCATAGCCTCTCTCAGTTAGGGAGTTTCTCCTACGCTACAACTCCTCGGACAAATACATCCCACTGTTTGGTAAATCCATTGAAGGTTGTCCTCACCAACTCAATTTCATTCACGACTTCCCCTATTGTTGCTAGCTCATCTTTGAATTGAGTGAACTTGATGACATAGGTTGTAACAGCCTCTCCCTTGGCCATCTTGGTGCTCTTGAGTTTCTCTCTGAGCATCATCTTCCTACTTTGGATGTCTGACTGGTACAGTTTAGTCAGAGATTCCCACATCTTCCTGATTTTCTTCTTTCTTGAAAGGTGAAGAATATTATGGTCCTTCACCCCATCAATGTTAATTCTCCTTGCCTTCACATCCTTCCTGAGATGAGCAGCAAGTTGTGCTAGATTTGTTGGTGGCATTGGAGTTCCCTCAACGAATTGCCATAATCCCTACCCCCTTAGCACCAGAGCTATGTGCTCTCTCCATGGACTGAAGTTAGAAGCGCCCTCCAATCTGTCCTCGAACCTCAAGCCTGCATTTTCCATCTTAACTGTTGCACTAGCTCACACGCCCTCCTTGGCAGTTCGACCTCCTTGCTGATTTTTACTCCCTGGTTCACACAACAAATCAACTTGGCTTCTGTATTCAGATTAAAATGTTAAGATTAAACTTAGGTTAAGATTAAAATGTTGATCTTGGTATTAATTAAAAGTCCTTCAGCATCCCTGGACACTTAGGCCTATGTTGAAACACCTTCCAAGCTACAAATTTAATAATGGTGTTAAGCTGCAAGGATAAGAATACAAGAAGTGTTTAGAAAAGTCAGGGTATAATACATCTCAGATACACATTTAATAGCACACACATATATATATTATTATTCTTTTTTAACTGTTCATATTTATTAAAGATCAAATTCAAAATTCAAAATGGCATTTGATTGCATATGTTATATGAACTGTCATGGTAAACTATGTTTTTCATTCCCTGAAAGATTGTGATTGTTCGGGTTAGTTGCAGAGTTAGTGCACAATATTTTCACATTGAATTACCCTAGCCGACTTGTCAAGCCACAGCGTTTCAGTCACAAGGCAGGTGAGGAAACTATGGGCTCCTCCATGCCCAAAAAATCCATTGTTCCGCTTGAAGCTGCCACTAAGTTGTGATGGCACCCAAGACTCCCCAAAAGTTTGTTCTGAAGGTGTCTCACAAGGTAATAACCTCCCCATCCCGATATTGATTTTTCCAAGTCTAAACAGGATAGTTTATGTAATCAGCTTTGTACAGGCTCCATTATGGGTTACTTTGTTGAGAGGGTGCATACTGAGGATGTTATCTGAGGATGGATTAGGGAGGTGTAGGAGCCACAAGAAAGGCACTGCAACGATACCAACAGTTTGACCAAGGGATTCTTTTTGTTCTAGCTTGATGACTCAACCCATCCGATGGAAATCTTGAATTGGGGTCCTGGGTCTGCAAGAATACCCTGCTTGTGTTTTCTATTTGATCTCATGAATTTCTAATCTAGGTTGAATTTCGGATCCTCCTGATGCAATTTTGGCCAACCCTAAAACGTATATTTGCCTCTTTATAAATTTCATCTGTCATGACCCTGAACGTTTCTTCAACCCTAGGCCACAACACCAAGTTTTCATTAAGGTGAACCTTTCAAAGGACCTTAAGAATCTGCACTCATCCAAGTGGGGGGTAGCGTTTTTGAATGAAAATAGTAATCATGGGTTGAATTAGATGATGAATCATGATGCTTTGAATTTACACCTATTCCTTGTTTCACCTTGGTCTATGATAGGGGTAACGTACGTGTGGGTGGTTGTCCTATGTCACCCATACAAGTTCATGAACCATGCTTCACAATCCCATGAGAAGGAGCTAGAATGCTCGAGGTTGATGCAGCGTGATATAAAAAATATATATGTGAAAGAGCAAATGCTAAACTTAAAATGCAAAGCAAAACAAAGAAGATAGAAAAGTGAATCAAGAACTTGAAACAATAAAGAAGCATGAGCTATGCCCCCTCACTAAGAGGCCATCAACCCGTGTCCTACGCAATGAGTGCATACCTAAAAAGGACTTGGCAAATGAAAGTCAAAAGCCAAAAAAAAGGTTGAATGAATAAAGAAAAAGACAAATTGGGGGTTGGAAAGACACAGTGCCATAAAAGACTTAGACGTTGTGGTATTCATGCATATGTTTGACTTAGCAATCATATTTAAACCCTATATTGTCTTGCTGATTTGTTATTTCAGCCTAATTAGGGCTGGACATCTAGGGCTTTCGAGCTGTTATATGCATTTGTAATTTCAGATTTTGTTGGTTGATAAAACCCTAATTTTATCCATTGCTTTAACCCTAGTTTTACTTGCACTTTATATGTTTCAAGGGCTAAATTTATTGCTCTGTTATAACTTGTATTACTGTTGTAATTTACCATCTTTCTTACAAGTTTTACAACAGAAAATAGCTTTTTCTTCTTTTGTAGTGTTTGGGGATCCTCTTGTCCTAAAAAATGTCATGATAAGAATTATAAATTGCCCTAGATTCTCATCCATTCAAATCTGGAAATTGCACAAACTTACCACCTTGTTCTTACCTTCATTATTTTATTCTATTGGTGGTAGATTGAGTAGCTACACAGAAGGCCTTAGACTTGATTGTATCTTGCCTAGGGATTCCTTGAGGCTACTAGGGAAGCCTCCCTTGTGTTGGATTTATTCCTTCACTCAAAGGAGGGAAGTTGTTACCTAGGTGATAGTGGTGACATCTTTCAATGTTCCACTAGTCTTGGCACCTTGTAAAGGCTTTTCACTGGGATGCTACATTGTGTTGTAACAAGAGTCAAGTGGTAAGGAAGAACAAAAGCATTGGAGTAGCTAGAACCCAAGCCCTGAAAGTATTGACCTCTAAATCTCCAACCGTAGTTGGGCCTAATAGGCCACCAACTATAGTAGTCAGTAAGCCTTCTAATGGCTTGACCCAGCGCGAGGGTGGTAGTCATATAGCTCACTCTCCTTTGATGCCCCTACATGCTCAAGGGAAAGAAGATATCATTGATGTTGATGGAGAAACAAAACAGTAAAGACAAATTACCCTTGAGGATTGGTTGTTACAGTCCTTGGCTACAAGAAACAAGTAGCTCCACACATGTAAAGTGCTCCCTATACAAGAACATCTTAGACTCCAAGGTGATGATGATCCACAAGCAAGGCTCCAAGACAAGAGCGCTCCACATCCAAGGTCCAATGCTCCAATGCCTCTCCAATGTAGGCATTCTCCAAGCAAGCAACCTCCTCCATGTGGCCAACATGTAGAATGTCACCAAGCTGTCTGAAGATCTCAAACGCTCCAAGGAAGAATGTCAATTAAGCATGCATATGAGGCCTAGCAACCAATGAGTAAGCCACCTCCAATGTGCAAATCCATCACAGATCAAAAAAGTGCCAACCATACACCATGCACCCCCAAACATGGTTTAAACACTTTCAGAGTAACCCCAAAAACTAACATTGTGGTACTGGTCTCCCCTAAATTACTTGTCATTGTTGTTGACTAGGACATTGTCACCTCGAAAAGATTGTTTTGGGTGCTTCTTAATCTTGACGATCGACTCTTAGGCTTATCCAACATTTATGTCTCCTATGTTTTGAGGGAGCATGCAACCTTTTGGCCTTGACTAATTGATGAGTTGCCTAACACCTCATGGCTCATTTGTGGGGATTCTAACATGGTCAATATCAAGAATATAAAGGGGTATTGCCTACTCGCATGTTAGTTGGAAAAAAAGAGGCCAGATTTACTTTGAAGCCCTACCACATGCTTTACAACCCCACCCGAAACCATTGGCAAGATTATGTTGATGATTGGTTCACTTGGACAAATTTTAGAAAAGGGCCAAAAGGATCTACCAGAGGCTCAATAGAGCTCTACTATTAGAGAAAAACTTCTACTTTGACTCCGATGGAGGTTATCCTATGCATGTTGACAACACAATGACCTTACCAAACCACCAACCTATTTGGTTTCCAATCCCCTAAGGGGCTCATAAGATGTGTTTGCCAAGAACTTGGTATATCATGATTGTTTCTCACCTCTAGAACCCGCGTTGCTTTGGCTACATCCAAACTCTGTGGAACCTAATCCCCCGACCACAACCAAATTCTAGCAAGCTTGGTTGGTGGGAAGATGCCATTTCTAGAATTGTTGCCATCTTTTAGGGTCTATGGGAAACAAATTGCTAAGATCCAATGCAATCACAACAAAGAAATTCACGATGAACGTGAGAAAGAAAGTTCGACAAGGGCTACCATGGACCCCATACAATGAAGAAAAGAAATCTAGCATAGCTACCCTACACCATCTATTACAAATAGACAAAACCCACTAGCAAGGCTTCACTAGCTTCAAAACAACAATAGTCCCACCAAAGTCTTCTTTAAGGCACTTTCCATTGCTACCAAAGAGACCGATGAGAGTATCTTTGCCTTGAAATTTGAATTGGGCCAAACCACCAATCAAGAAGATATTGAGAAAGAATTAGTGGATCATTACACACTGGTGTTTGAAACTCAAGGTCTTACTGAGGAAAGACAACAACCATGTAGAAGTGTTTGGAATTGATCCCATGCCTAGTCTCTGAAGATCAAAGGAAAGCCTATGACCTAGCTCTGTATCTTGTTGAGCTCTCGGCATCCCTCCATGAAATAGCAAATGATAATGCACCTGGCATCAAGGGATTCCCTTGTCAATTCTACAAGGCCACATGAGATTTTGTCTATCCAACCTTGTTACATGTGTACACAAAGGCCTTTCAAAAACATTCTCTAGGAGCGAGGATTAACCAAGGTTTTATCAAGTTGATCCCCAAGCTAGGGACCTAGAGTTTAGTACCAACTAAAGACCCATCATTCTACTTAAAACAACCCACGAAATTATGGCCTAAGCACTTGCCTTACGCATCGAGCATATTATTCACAAGATCATTCTCCCTGAGCAAACAAGTTATATTCAGGGAGAAATATTCCTGGATAAATGTTCTTGTAGTCTAGGAGAGCATAGAATGGGCATGATCTTCCAACCTTGATGCCCTATTTATCAAAATTGATTTCAAAAAAACCTACGATCAGGTGGAATGGCCTTTCATCACTATGATGCTCAAATCCCTAACATTCGATCCCAGTTTCATCAACAGTGTGAAACCTTATTTGCAAACATATCAACCTATCTTTTCATTAATACAAGTAAGTTTGGGTGAGTGCAGCTTTTTTGGTCTACTACTACCTAAAAATGCAAGTCCAATTTGCATTTTCAAAGGCATCCTCCTTAGTAACATTGCATCAACATATATCAACTTTGGAGCATGGTACGTGTCATTTGTTCAAGCATCACATTGTTGATCATCCGTGGGAGAGGTAGTTATGAAGATCCATGTATTTCCCTTTTTCTTCACATGTTGAGGGGTATTCATGTATTTGTGACATGTTTTGCTGATGAGTTCACATATTCAAAGGTAAGGTTGCACATGTGACGAACATTCACCCTTTGGTGCACTTCTCTACATATTTCTATGCATATTGCTTTAAAGAGGGGTGTCATTGGGAGGTTTTCACTGTGTTCAAGGCATAAGCCACATATTTGGAAGCATTTCACACTATTGAAAAAGGGCGCATTGCACTACATGTAGACACATGGCACGTGTCTCTAGGAGCACCCATCATACAAGGAGGGTTTATCATGTGTCGTGATCACATTCATTGATTAACTAACATATTTTAAGCAGGCACTCTAGCTTTAAGTGGGATAATAAATATTCCAACCCATAAATGACATTTTAGAAGGAAAACCATGTTTGTATTAACATGAAAGGACATGTGGCACACAATTATAGGAGTAATGCCTTGCATGAGGACACTTGGATACAACCATGGAATAAGAGCATTGGACTAACATCTTGTTAGAATGTGCACCATCCTAGAGGAGAGGCATTAAACCCTAGGAGAATCATTCCTCAAGAGCATTTCATCATGGGGATTGGATAATCCCTAGTATGACACTTGTACATCCTTGTATTGTAGAGAGCAATGCTATCAAAACCAAACCGATCAACCCCAAAAATGTTAACCGGTGGACATTGAGGTACATAGAGGGATTGATGCTCTTGATTAAATGTCAGTGCCATACCCTCATACATGATAGGATACAGTGGAAACATTGTAATCCTGCCAATCTTGAAACCTGAAAACCATTAAATCTGCTGAATTTTGAATGGGACCTAAAATTCTACTTTCTCAATATGAAGTCCAATGAAGTTGGAACCACTCCCAAACATCCTGAAACAGTTAATGGTAATGTTGAAAATTTAAGTAAAAGGATGAGAATGAAAGACAAAGGAGAATGTCAATACTAGGGTGGGTGAAATGGTGATGATATTTGGACAGATTTAAAATGTTTATTAGTGGTTAATGAGGAGATTTTTTGCCACCTAAGCGACCCACGACCCCCTTGGCCACTTGGACAAGCCCGCAAACAAGAAAAAATCTGCCGAAACCGCTGTCGTACGGGCCGAAACGTCGTCGGCCATACCGTACGATATTTCCAAATCGAGAAACATCGTATGGTACGTTTCGACGAAGTTTCGTACCCATTTCAACATGTTTCAACAAAGTTTCCTGCCCATTTCAACATGTTTCGAGTACTGGTACAGCACCCAAGGGATCATTTCTTACAACATAGCTCCTGCACAATTATCGAGGGCACACTATTTCCTCAAAAAAATTGTGATGTGATCAAGGCACACTCTTCAAGGAGCTCTCCACTAGGATGTTTATTATAATTTATTGCCACATTGGTTAAGGAATATAGTTTTTTAATGAGGGCATCCTATATCTAAGAGGTTCCATGAAAACCCTAACTACTATTCACACATTCTCCAAGGTCACACCACCTCTTGATGCACTTTATTTAATTGGTCAAAAGGTTAAATATGGAAAATGCCCTTCTTGTTAGCATGACACTTGGCACTTATAGACTCTCTTTCACACATGACACTTGGCACTTATAGACTCTCTTTCACACATAACACAAGAGGAGAAAAAGAGTGTTCCCTTATAAATATCTAGAACAGCTCTCTTATCAAAGAATAACCACTTCTAAAGAGGAGCGCTTAGTTTAGATATAACATGTGGCATATTAACATGGTCAAAACCCTAACGCGCTAGGGTTTCTAAAGAGTTTTATAAATATTTTATTCCTAAGGTTGTTACGAGAAAAGGCTATAAAAGGATGGCATTCCCTCACTTGCAAAGTGTGATTTCATCTTGGAGAAATAAGCTACAAGTGGCTGAGCATTGAGGATATATGGACCAGATTTGAAGCTGTGATTTATGATCTTTGGGGCTGTTATGTTGCATGAAAAGCTGCTGTTCTGTACTTGTGTCTTCATTCTTAGCTGGGCTGTAATTTTGCCATTTACGGTGGATTTGACCAGTGCAAGAAAGGCTGAAATGAGAAACCTGTTTGTCCTCTTTTAGCTTTATGATATCAGATCTGGTTATGTAATGTATGGGGTCTGTTATCCAATAGAAGGCTGTCACTTTGCTTCATACATTCAGTTTTGACATTATATATCGATGCAAGTATTTAATGGTTGTGTTTGCATATCAGTTTTGGCATTTGTACTTGGCTGAAAGTGCAGTTACAGATCTGTTGTAGCTGGTAAATAATGTTGTTCTTGCATGTTTTCTGGGGCAGTGTGCTTCATGATCAAGTTCCAAATACTTAGCATTATTCACAACTACATAGCCCTTGGATAAGGCACTTGTCTACTTGAAATCACCACTAATACACATTTAACAATCATAAATTTCTGATCTGTCAAATCTGGAAATAGTTATTTGGTTTGACAGATTTGACAAATCTTACAAGGGAATTCACCCCTTGTGCCAAAGGAGAGCCAGCCTACAGTGAGGAGGACAACCACCAAGGTGATAGTGGGTGGTGACCTCAAGTTCTTCTACAGTTTGTACTTGGACAATTGAACTTATCTTTTGTGCAGATCTTGGAGCTAACATGGTCAATCAGACAAAGCTGAACCCTAACTCTAGCTTTATACATCTTGACCGTTGAAGCCCTTGTCTATTCATTGTGTTGTAAAGTCGACCTAGGAGTGATTCACAAGACTCCTCTCCCTTAAACTTGATGTTGGGCAACTGGTTAATGGGCATCTTGTTGATGATTCCTTCTTAACAATTCTTGAGAACCAAAATTCTTGTGTTCACACCATGGAATGCCTGGACACTTTTTGTGTGGCCTAAGGATCAAATATTTAATGGACCAAGATGCAGTATTACACAGAGAGCCAACAAGGTATACCAGATTGGTTTCCCTCACAAAACTGGTCCTGGATGTAGTCAAGAAAGATTTTTAAATATATCGGCATCTCTTATGTCTTCCACACTTCCCCTCAAGACCTCTGGGAGGTTGTAGTGTAGAGGGTAGAAAAAAATTGATAAAAACCCTTAGCCTACGCAGAAAAATTCCAAAATTACACTGAAATATTGGCTACAACTCACATGTACTATTCTCCTTGTTGGGCCCCCTAAACAGTGGCCTATTCAGAGTTTGATAAGGCGAAAAAAATCTCCATGGGCCAACACTAACAAGAGTAAGGGGTTTCACAGAATTAACTGGGAGCTCAATTGCACCATGCAAGAATTTGGAGGCATTGGCTCTCCTGGACTGAGCTCAACCGAAAGTTTAACCTAGCTAACATAGACAAATTTATATTGAAACACATTCAAGGCCTCATCCCCAATGAGCTAATGCTTAGGCTTGGCCTCCCAGCACTTAGTCTTGGTGGTGAAACTGGCAATGGGGAAAGGCCACAACCTTTTTAAAATACAAGTCGGCTATGGGCTATAAGTGGCTTTGCTCCAAAGCGTTCCTCAAAGGCCAATTGAACAAATTGTGGTAGTTGAAGTCTCAATGTAAGATTTGGTTATTTCAACTTCGCAATATCTGGAAACTAGTGTTTGAATGCAAGAAGAAGTCTTTACATTATGTTTACTTATGGATAACCTCCTAATAGATAAGATATCATCATCTCTGGGTGTATAGGACCTGCATGGCCCATAGCATGGGCACGCCGAAACCCTTAAGCATCTGTACTCGTTTTGCTCTCTAGCCAAGTCTGCCTGGGGATGGACCAAGTTGTTCTGTCGACAATACTTCCTACCTCCCTCACCTTAAGTGCTGCCTTATAACACAATCGACTATCTAGGGACTTTGAGTTCCACTCTGCTTGGATGCTTATTATAGCTGAAATTATTTTTGAATTCGGAAGAGATGCAATGATGTTATTTTTAATTATGTTGTCCCATCACAGGGATTTTCATGGTATTGTTGCACTGTAATGGGTATCAACCTGTCCTTGCAGATATCTTGCAAGGGAAAGAAGGTGAAGATAGAGATGGAAGTTGGAACACCTCCAAGCATCATCTAGGTTATTGGGTAGGGCCCCCTATACTATAAACAAAAAGCCACCTAGCTCTTCTAGGACTACCTCAACAGGATCTAACAAAGGGGACAGTAGGCCCCACCATCAAGCCAGCAAACGGTGTCGCAAGCCCAGGAAGAAATGGCCACCAGCCCTGCCACATAATGACAAGCATTTTCCATCCCTGACCTGAGCCATTTCTGACAGGCCTAGGCCCTTAGAGCCTCCCACATTTTCCAGCATTTTTTCAAAGAGTGATTATGCTCGTGACAACTCACATGGATGTAAATCCCAACATCTACATGAATCATTACCATTCCTTCAACGAGTATATGAATTTCGTGTGTAGGCACTGTTAGAGTGGTAACACTAAATAGTGTTTTCAGGAGTACAAATGTGTATAATAAAGGTAACGTGTAGATCAAGTGACCTACTATTCATTAATAAAAAGCCATTACAATTAAGTGATGGTGGATACGACAATTCAATAACAACATTGCCTAATGTATGAATAAAAAATGTTATACCATATTGTATCCATGACCCATGTCTTAATAAATAATATTTGTTCTTATATATCTATCTCATGTTATAACTGTGCATATTTAAAATACCAATAATGCTATTAGAGGGGACAACCATAGACTTTGTGCATAAAAACAAAGGTCCAAGTAGAGAAGTCAATAGTCATAAGGAGAGAAAACAAAACAAGGCAAGTAACAAAATTAATTTCATAAAGTTTGGAACTTAGGAGAAATTATTAGCAACATTTTAAAAGCAATTGAAAATTTATGAGCATGAAAGAATAATAGAAAGGTAAGAGAACCACAAAATAAAAAATAGAAGAAGATATTCGATGGGCTACAAAGACGTGCCAATGTGAAAAGTTAAAACACCCAGGAATAGATGCCAACGTAATGTGCAAACGTAGATGACCTAGACCCCAAAAAATGCAGAGAAAACATGCAACAAATAGACACATGTGCAATAGAAAAAAATGTGCAGAATAAAAAGTGTTTTTTACAATCCCACGAGGCACACAAAATCCTATCATAGATAGAGAGGCAATTTGCTTGTGAGAGACTATTTTTTTCCAACATGAGATACCCATCACAACAAAAAACATTGTGCCCTGCTCGTGCAATGTGAGAAGGCAAAATTATAGAGATAGAGTGGTCAACATCCAAAAAACAAAGGTATTTTTAAGTTGCTTATTTTTTAAGAGATTTCGCAAATTACTCTAGAGCATTTTTATTGAAATGGAAGCCCCCCTCTTGAGAAATTTAACAATCCTAACTTCCACACATCAAAGGTAAAAACCTAAGCATATTTAATGCATAGACCTGTTTGGGGGGTGGTCATTGGCACTGAACCCAAACCCATGCAACGAGGTAAAATCTTAGAATAGTGAAACAAGGATGATATAGAGACACCCATTATAGGTCTTGCTAGATGACTTTGAATTGTGCCACCTTGACATATCAAAAGATTCAAAAGAATGGGATGAATTAAATGTACTCTTTTGGTCAAAGGTGATGACTGCCAAATTCTCCTTGAAACAACAAACGTTTAGATTCAAAATGGCTATAGTAACTATGTCAAGTCGGACAAATGAGTCAATGACCTAAAATCCCTGATAGAACATTTAGTCTTTCCCTTGAATTATATCAATGTAGCATTCACACTCAATCAATTGCCTTTGCAATTCTTGGTGAATATGATATATTCTCTAATGCCTTAGAAAAAAGTGAGAGGAGGAAAATGCCTTCTTGTTAAATGCAAAACGAGCAAGAAAGCAAGTAGACCAAAGCCAGCCCCTGTATTCTCTTAAAGGACTAACAAAATTTTGATGGGTTGTATCTAGTGATCAAGTTTGATGGCCCCCACATCAGTGTCAGTTTATCATGATAAGGTGGAGTTGGGCGGCAGAATCCCATTTGAAAATTTGATGGGCATCAAAGAATAATAGAAAGGTGAGAGAAAGGTGAGAGAACCACAAAATAAAAGAGGTTGGAATAAAATAATCGGTGGGCTACAAAGACATGCCAACATGCAAACACCCAGGAATAGATGCCCATGCAATGTGCAAACGCAGATGACCTAGACACCAACAAACATAGATAAAACATGCAACAAATAGACATGTGAGCAACAGAGATAAATATGTGCAGAATCGAAACTGTTTTTTACAATCCCATGAGGCACACAAAATCCTAACATAGATAGAGAAAGACAATTTGCTTGTGAGAGACTATATTTTTCCAACACGAGATACTCATAACGATAAAAAAGATCGTGAACTGGTCATGCAATGTGAGAAAGAAAAATTATAGAGATAGAGATGTTTCTAACCAAGACACATGATCAACATCCAAAAAACAACGGTATTTTAAGTTGCTTATTTTTTAAGAGATTTAGCAAATTACTTGGAAGTGCTTCTATTGAAATAGAAGCCCCTCTTGAGAAATTTAACAATCCTAACTTCCATAATTGACAGTGAAAACCTATGCATATTTAATGCAAAAACCTCTTTGGGGGATGGGCACTGGCACTGATGAACCCAAACCCACGCAACAAGGAAAAATCTTAGAATGGAGAAACAGGAATGGTATAGCTACATCCATTATAGGTCTTGCTAGATGACTTTGAATTGTTCCACCTTGACATATCAAAAAATTCAAAAAGAAATTTGGTATGAATTAAATGTACACTTTGGGTCAAAGGTGATGAATCCCAAATTCTCCTTGAAAAAACAAATATTTAGAGTCAAAATAGCTCGAGTAACTATGTCGAGTCATACAAATGACCTAAAATCCCTGATATAACACTTGGTCTTTCCCTTGAATTATATCAATGTGGCATTCACACTCAATCAATTGCCTTTGCAATTCTTGGTGAATATAATATCTTCTCTAATGCCTTAAGAAGAGTTTGAGAGCTGAAAATGCCTTTTTGCTAAATGAAAAACGAGCAAGAAAGCAGGTGGACCAAAGCCCACCCCCATGTTCTCCTAAAGGACTAACAAAATTTTGATGGGTTGTATTCTAGTGATCAAGTTTGATGGCCCCACATCAATGTCGGTTTATCATGCTAAGGTGGAGTTGTGGTTGGAGGCTCCCAACGAATCCAGACAAAAAAATTTACATGTACCAAAAAAACAAAGGAGAAGAACAAAGGTGCTATTAAAGTGGAAAACGGTCAAAAACCAAGTCACAAGACCTAAAATTGTTAATTAAGAGACTCAAATCTCCTCAAATAAAACGCTAAAAAAGAAAGGAACAATATTGCTATTGATAAGGCTAACAACCAAGATGGTGACAAAACTAAGGATGATGATATCTTATTTTGAGTGGTTGGGTTTCCAATATAGGGGGAATAGTGGAAGGCTTGTGAAACATGGACAATTATCTAATGGAATTCAATTCCAAAATCTTACCTTTACAATGGTGACAAGAACTTGATGGAGCACCTATAGAAGTTTCAAATCTGTGAGAGGAAAGCAGCAACGAATAATCCAAATTTTGAAAGTCACTCTGATGTTTTTATAAACACCTTTATAAATAATCTTTTCAGCAAAATTTTGATCTTTGGTTTTTATATTTGGGGTTAAAAAAAAGGTGGTATTTCATGTTAGGGAGTAGCGATGCTAAAGTGATAACGTTCAGTAGAGTGTTGTTAGGAATCCCAATGTGTGTAATAGAGGTCACATGTATGTCAAGTGGACCAACTATAGGTTAATAAAGTGACAATAGAATTAATTGATGGTAGTTAGGACAATTAGGTAGAAAAACTATCGAATGTATGAATAAAAAGCATTCTATCACATTTATCAATGACTCCTTTTTTAAATAAATAATGCATTCTCATTATGTCTCTCTCATGTTATCATATATATTTAAAATACCAACAAGAACATGACTCATACCTTTGTCAAAAACGCCTATCTTCGTCTCTAGCACCAATCTCATCAAGACTTCTTTGTTCAGAATCAGCTTTGTTTTGTGAAACCTTAGGATTGCTTTGTTTAGCACCAACACTTCTCCATTCAACTGATATGAACTCTCACCTTCTTTAATAACCATCACCCATATACATTAGTCACATGTTTTCAAGTCGTTGTCCTTTAAAGCCCAAATTATGTAACTTGGAGCCAGTAACATCAGTGAGCTTCTCAAAGAAACCAAAGTCATCAACTTGCATTTGTAGTTGAACAAACATGTCATTTTTGTGACATCTTTGGGGCATCAATAATTATAACTTCATTTCTCATCGTTTGAGCATCAAAAGACTCAACATCATCATTGGGGTCACAAGCTAAAAATACATCAATTGTCATTGTTTGGGAATCACAAGACAAATGCTTATTTTCAATTCCTCAATCTCAGTCATAAGTAAATGAATTTGTTCCCTTCATTTTTCAACATGCACGAGCAAACTAATATTTTCAATTTTTTGCAACAATAATTGCTTCATATCGTCATGGAGTCTAGCAATCATACTCTCTTTTGAAGTCATTTCTTGCTTGCATTGTTAATTTAACTTCTCCATATCCACCAATGAGTTGAAAATTCATTTTCCTTCATCAGACACTCACTAACAACAAGAACTAGTTGATTTGGCAAATCATCATTTACCTTCTTCATTCCCTAATATCACCTGACAATGTCAAATATGTATCCTTCAACATACACCTTGGATCAATCAACCTCTAATTTACCCCATCCAATCATTCACATTTACAATCCTTTTCATCAAGAAGTTCTTGCAGAAGACTCATTATGTTCTCAATTTGGTAATTTATTCTAGGAGTTTATCAATTTCTACTCCAAATGAAATTTTCCCATTAGCTAGTATCATGTTCCCCTATGCATCCAAAGTCAATCCAAGATATAGACACCAAGAATAGGGATAGAGTTTCCCGAGAACAGCATCAACATAATACTCTGACTCGTTGTCTAATCACCAACAACTTCTCTACTACCAAGACTTCTTCAACCTTGGATGCTAGTAGAGCTTCCACCCTGGCTCCCACCTTGAGCTTCAACCTCTTCTACCACCCCCAATGGGAATATCCAGAGGCCACTGTGGATCACTCCACAAGGATACATTGATCTAGGACTTTCTCCCAAGGACATTATCATCTCAAGGTAGGCATTGCTCTAGGTTTTCTTATGTATTTTTGGAAGATGGCTTTTGTGACGGGATACTCATCACTAGATAATATCAGTTTCTACATTTAAGCATGGACTATGTAAAACTACTACACATTGTTATATGTTTACTTTCATTTAAAATTTGATTATTTTCTTTTGCTTCCTAACTTGTGGAAGCATTATGCACTCCTTTCGGAAATTATACATGACATATTTAATGATTTGATTAATTGCATTTTGGTCATTTATGCGTATAAATATTGATATTTTCTCTTTCAAAGATCACAAGGATGATGCAGGACCAAAAAAGTGTTTCTAACAAATGACTAGTTGCCACACAAATGACTAGATGCCATTTTAGATTGTTTAGTAGAAAAAATGCCTTAAACTTGCTGATTTGTATCAAAAAGTTATCATAAAATTGTAACAGATATAAAATAGAAGTTAAGAAGCTAATATTTTGGCTAGAAAATCAATCAATATAATTATGTCAACTACATATGTTTCAAATGAAATGGACAAATGTGATGCAATATAATAAGATGATTCAAATCATACCATGACTTCAAAAATCATTCAAATTTAAGACAAACATACAAATATACTTAAAAAACACCAAAATATTTTCATACCATTTGCTTTAAGTTGTGACAACGGATCTACAAGTTCCTCCTCGTCACGAGTAGCTTCTACTAATAAAGCCTCATCTTTTGTTCTTTTTTCGCTTCCTTATAGGGCAAAAAGAACAAAAGTTTAGGTGACAGAACAAATCAACCAATTTGCATCTTAACCTCCGCATCATCCTCGCAAGCAACAAAATCTGTTTTAACAAGTTTGATGGGATAGTAAAATGTTGAAATGTTAGCAATACATGCAACTCATCAAGTAGTAAGAATAACAAACAAAAAAGTCAATCAGAGTGTGGACAACGGGTTACCAAGTGTGACTTCATCACAAAAAACTGAGTTTAATCCCGTGAAGAACATGTTGTCATGCTAATGCAGTTACTCGTGCTAATTAGTTCTATCCATGGGGGGCATTCCCAAATGTTCTTGTAAAAAATTAAAAAACAAACAATTTATAAAAAAGGATTTCAGAACATGAAAGCTATTCAAAATAGCAAATGCCAATAGTCCAAGAAGAGATGGATGACAGGGTTATTTTCAAATAGAGAACAAATTCAATATCATTCACATCATTGGATGACCCAAGATAATTTATGGGGCAAAATAAAATCAGCATCCATCATAAAAACAAAGGAAAAAACTTAGCATGTTTAACATAGATAACTACTCTATGTCAAGCAGGAAGTGGTAAAATGATTGAATTAAAGCACTTCAAGTGCTCAGACTCGGGTTCAAAACCCACTGAAGCCATATTATAATGTTAATGTTACCAACAGAATTAACTACTACATCCAAAAATAGGTGGAAATCTTGGTGACCTTGCCACCATCCTATCAAATTTGAGCTCTTCCCCCTTCAAATTCAACTCTCATTGGTTGACATATGAGGACTACAGAGTCGTGATTTCTGAGAATTGGAGAACCTACTCTAAGGCCAAGGACAACCCAACAATGATCTGCCTACAAAAAAATCTCATTAGGGCAGATGCATTGACAAAGGCTTAGGCAGACACAATTCTCAATCAAGAAATTTGAGGACAATGGAAGGGCAGATAACTTCCACGATAAAACCTATGTGGAAGCAAACTCCAATGAGGAGGTCACCTAGGAACTTGACAATATAGAAAAAGAAAAAGCAAGGTTACTTGCTTGGCAGGAAGCCAAATTCCAGCTGAAGAGTAAAGCTCTGTGGCTCTCTAAGGGTGATAACAACAGAAAGTTTATCCATAGACAAGCCCAAGAGAGGAAGGCATACAATTCTATTTGGAAAAATAAAGGATCACTCAAGCAGGGATTGTTTGGAATTTGTCCAGTAGCCTAAGTTGCAGTACACATAAGGAAGTCTACACAAATCCCCCACGGGAAAATATTAGGGACATTATGGCATCAAGCTCCTTCAATGGATGGATAGATTGAGGAGCAAGGCTAGGCTCTGATGGGACTAATTTTGATGTATGAGCTTCAATATGTTCTAAAATATCTACAACAGGGTAAGTCACCAGGTCCAAAAGGATGGACAGTTGAATTCTTCACAGGAATTTGAGATATCATTGCAAAGGAACTGTTGGCAACTGTCAAGGTATCTAAGGCATTAGGTAAGATTTAACCCCCCTTTCCATGCCACTATCATCACAAATATACCACAAGACAAGGATCCCGTGGGTTTTGATTAGTATTGGCCAATATCATTGTGCACATATCTACAAAATTATTTCAGAAACAATCTCAAGTCGTCTAAAACCCCACCTATCCATGCACATAGGGCAAGAACAATTTGGATCCCTCGACAATCAGAATATCCATGATGCCATAGGGGTTACCCAAGAAGCCCTTCATACCATAAAAATAAAATCCAGGCAGGCTTTTGTGATAAAATTGAACCTCTCCAAAGCCTTCAACAAGGTGAACTGGCTCTTCCTCTACCTCATCCTCATGCAGGTTGGTTTCACTAATCCTTTTATCAACTGGATCGAAGGTTGTTTTCAATCGATCTCTTCTGTTGTCTTGATTAATGGATCTACATCTTTATTCCTTCCCACCCAAGGCCTTCGTCAAGGTTGTCCCCTCTCCCCCCTTCTCTTTCTAATCATTATTGAAGCTTTAAGTTGACACATCGATTAGGAAATCCTTTCAAGGCCTCTAAGAGCTGTAAAGATATCAAGCCAGTTCTCCATATCCCACATCCTGTGTGTTGATGATGTCTTTCTTTTTGGAAATGCAATGGTCCAAGAAGTAAAATGTCTGGATCAGATCCTGAAGCTATTTGCATCACCCACTGGTATGGAAATAAACCCCCAAAAATCTTCTATCTTTTTCTTCCATGCACCTCGAGTCACTAGAATCATGTCCTGAAGTTTCTCCCGTTTTTAGTTGGTTCAATAGATAAATGTTTCAGATATTTGGGTTTCATGCTAAAAACAAATGATTACCACTTTAAGGATTGGATATGGTTCTTTGCTAAGCTAAAGAAAAGAATGGGTCTATTGTGCAACCAATGGATCTCAAGAGTAGGGAGCTTAAACCTTATAAAGAGTGTCTTTGAAGCCATCCCTGTCTACTTGCTCTCTCTAGCTTATGTTCCCAAAATGATGCTACACTAACTTTGGTCAAGGAAGGAAAGACTAGGAGTGTCCCGTTGGTAAAATGGGAAATCATCTCTCAACCAAAGTCCATGGGGGGCTGTGGTTTAAAGGATCTACAATTATTGTCAAAAGCATTGGCTGCAAAAGGTGTTTGGCATCTCATCTCTAAACAAGGATTATGGAAAAAGTACCTAATGCAATAGTACATCTCAACATTGACAGTTGTTGAATGGATTAGATTATCCCTCAAAAACTCTACAATTGGATCAACGTTCTAGAACGCAGCAATTCGGAGTTTTGACATCATTGGCAGTCATTTGGCATGGGACCCTGGCAATCTCGGGCAAGTTCATTCAGGCAAGTATGCAGTTGTAGGAATTAGCTCAAGAGAGAATCTTCCACAAGACCTGATTACTAGATTAAACAAAACATATTTTTGCAACCTCATGGATGTATATCATCAAACAGTTATCAGCCAATGGAACTCAAGATGGAGAACAATGCTTGAAGTGGGTTTAACAGGTCAGCAAGCAAAAGAATGGGCACAATATAGAATGGCTTTGATCACCAACACCACAATCCGATCAAAGGAGGAGGATAAGCTTGTATGGGTAAAAAACCTCAAGGGAGGAACATATTGTGTCAAGATTAGTTATAAATCATTTACAGAGCAGGAAGAGACTGACAATGGGTTGTGGTGGTGGAGTGGGATATTGAAGCTTTGGGGACCCCCTAAAGCAAAGATATTTGTTTGGTTGGCCCTTCATAACTGAGTAACATGGGATAATATGCTAAAGAGTGGAAAGGAGAGTCAAGGTTTATGCTTCCTTTGCAGGAAATCCATTCAGACGGTTTACCACATCATGGTAGGGTGTCATTTCACCAAAGAAGTATGGAGTGCAATTCAAACCATGGGAACTTGTACACCCTAGGAAGGGGATACCCTCGAGGCAGCTTGGAATGGATAGTTCGAATCAAATGGCACAACGGAAGATCGAATATTGATTCCTCTAAATGTAGTTTGGGGGATATGGGTCTCTAGGAATGCAGCCATATTCAATGATCAGATCCCCACTCTCGTGGAAACCCTCTACAAGATAAAATACTCGATGGTGGCAAGAAAGTTAAAATCTTCTTAGCCCAATAAACAAATTCTTCCCATAGTGATAGAACAGCACATTCCAGGCAACTTGCATCAAGTGGAAACCCAGGGCAAAGTGGAGCAGGTGGCCTCATTTTATATAATGGAAACTCTATTTCTTTTAAAAGAGGCACAGGTTTGTGTACAAACAACTATGCAACAGTTTGATCACAGTGATGCAAATAGCACAAGAATAAGGAATTCAATCCCGACAAATTTCCACATATTCCAAAATTGTAAATGACTAGGTAATTGCATGCATCTCACCCTATCCCGCCTCATGCAACAGGTTCAAATAATGTTCTGAGGCTTACGAGTATTGTCAGTTTCTAACATTTACAGGGAACACAACACAGCAGTTGACAATCTGGCAAAACATGCCCAGATCTTGGAGGAAGGTAGTATATACGGATGCATCTGGTGCCTCTCTGAAGAGAAGCTTTTATCAAATAATCTTTATTTTTCACATCCCATCCTTAGACAGTGTTTTAGAAGCAAGTTTATTGACGTGTGTTGATACTCTGCAAAGTTCATTGGTTGAGGCATGGCATCTCCCATAGAACAAATATTTTTTTTGATGGTGCATGGTTCGACATACCTTTGGACTTAAAACAATGATGATTGAGCTCCCAAGCTATAAGCTGGATGAAGACAGTCTGAAAATGCATACATATATATTCTACGTATCCTATTTCTGGGGGTCTACAATTACATACCGCACATCTCGTGTCCCTATATCATGTGACTTAGGTTTTGATCTCGTTTTTTGGGTTTGATTAGTAATTTGTGTTTGTAATATCTTATTCTCGTATCATTTTGCAGGGGTTTCTTGCTTTATGAAATTTCATCCCACGTCCCTGTATCATGTGACTTAGGTTTTGATCTTGCTTTTCAAGTTTGATTAATAATTAGTGTTTGGAATATCTTATTCTCATTTATTTTTTTTGGGGGGGGGGCATTTCCTGCTTTAAAAAACTTCATCCTGCATTACCATTGACGCATGTCACTATTTTGAACCATGATAAAATCAATTTGTGACTTTAAAATATTGTTTTTTTAGTTATCCATGTTTTTTAGTTATCACTGTTTTTTTAGCTTTTTTCTTTGTGATAATAGATGTCAATTTTTTACTTTACTATAACACAACAACATCTCTTCAACGTTTCTTAAACAAGGCTGAGCACTAAAAGTGATTTAACCACTTTACCACAACTTGATTGACTAGAATAGTTGTGTGCTAAAGGTGTAATAATGAATATCTTGGGTCATCTAAAGATATCATTCACTCTCTATTTGAAATATGTTGAATCTTCCGATAAGCTTTTTTTAAATTTGTTTGTTTTTATCTTAGCATCTAAAGATATCATTCACTCTCTATTTGAGATATGTTGAATGTTCTGATAAGCTTTTTTTTAAATTTGTTGTTTTTATCTTAGCAGAATTAACATTCATAAATATTCTAGAAAGTAATAATTATTTATTTATTTTTAAATCCATAAATTGGCCAAGACAGGGCAATCGAAGTTAAAAATGCAACATGCGCCAATGGCAATGCAAGATAAAGATAAAATATTATAACACTGTTGAACTCAAATAAAAAATTCGATTAAAAGATATTACTAACACAAATTAAATAAAACAAAGATCATGCTACAGAGATTAAATTACTGTTGGGTAAGAAAAGCCCATATAAAAATAAACACCAGATCACAACCAATATTTTCTCGAATCTCAAGATCACCCACATAAACCATAAACTTCAAAACCCTTTACAACCAATCCTATTGTTTGAATCCTGCTCGAAACAGCAAAATATTTGAACTTGGACATTTCAATTAGTTACATAAATTTCAAATATCTAAGTGAAAAAAAAAATCTACACAACCCGTAATGATAAATCTTGAATTGGGGTTGTTGAAAATAATGCAGCTGCAAGAGCAATTCTCCGGGAGGATGGCATAAGACCCTAGCTGAAGACTAGGGCCCCCAGTGCACTCCTGGGGTTTCTTAGTTTGGGACCAAGTAGTTTGAGCCATGGTAAAAGACCCTAGTAAGGACCCCCAGTATATGGTTGGGGTTCTTGGTCTAGGACCAAGCAGTAAGTCCCTAGATGTGTTCTACGGCCCCAAGATATGTTCCAGAGAATCCTTGCCCGACGCTTGGATTGATCCTTGGATATGTTCCTTGGTGGTTGATATAAGTCCCTAGATGTGTTATAGGGCCCCTGGATGTGTTCCAGGGAACCCTTGCTTAAATGCTTGGGTTAATCCTTGGATGTGTTCCTTGATGATTGATATAAGTCCCTAGATGTGTTCTAGGGGCCCTCAATGTGTTCTAGGGAATCCTTGCTAAACGCTTGGGTTTGATCCTTGGTCTTGTACCTTGGTGGATAAGACCCTAGATGTGTTCTAGGGCCCCCAGATGTGTTCTAGGGCAACATGGTCTGGGACCAGGTAGCTCTTGGTTAAATACCAAGATGTGATGATGTGTGATCTTCTTCCTCTCTCGCGGGATGGTCCATGAGACCTATTGTCGTCCGTATACACACTTGCAAACAAGGGTTAAGTCCAATCCACTTAGTGTGTCCTTAGAGGCACAATGCCTAGGTTCAAAGCCCACTATCACTTCGACTTGAACCTCTTTTGTTTAGGCTTGTCGTCCGTATACACACTTGCAAACAAGGGTTAAGTCCAATCCCCTTAGTGTGTCCTTAGAGGCACAATGCCTAGGTTCAAAGCCCACTATCACTTCGACTTGAACCTCTTTTGTTTAGGCTTACTCCTAGGGAAGCCAAGGGGGGTAGACCCTAGTTACTGTGTGAAATTAAGATTTAACTCTAGGAGTTGATTTTAGTTGATTAAAGGTTTGGGGATCTAGCCTATATGCAAAAGAAGCAATGCAAAGTGCAAGATTAGAGATGCAAAAGAAATCATTTTCCTAAGTCCACTAAGACTAGTGCCTAAGATTGGGCAAGGGGTCAACTAAGTTAGAGGGAGTTTCGTTTTACAAAGATTACAATAAAGATTTACAAAAGAATACTAGATACAAGATTCTACAAACAAGACTAGATACAAATAAATGAAAGAAATAACTATCCACAAAGTTACAATGAAACTAAGTGATACAATAATGAAGACACAAGATATACAAATCATACAAGCAAAGCAACTAACCAAGCAACTAACTTGTAAAGAGACTTGAATGTGCAAGTAAAGAAGATATTGCTCAAAAGGAGATACAACCACAACACATAAGCCAACTATCCCAAAAAAGAGTGCCTCCAAGGGATGTGCAACTCAAGGGGAAGCTTTTAATGGCATACACAACCACAAGCTCCAAGCAATGAAGACACAAGATATACAAATCATACAAGCAAAGCAACTAACCAAGCAACTAACTTGTAAAGAGACTTGAATGTGCAAGTAAAGAAGATATTGCTCAAAAGGAGATACAACCACAACACATAAGCCAACTATCCCAAAAAAGAGTGCCTCCAAGGGATGTGCAACTCAAGGGGAAGCTTTTAATGGCATACACAACCACAAGCTCCAAGCAATGAAGAGGCCTCCAAAGGATGCGCAACTTCAAGGAGGGAGACCAATCACATAAAGATACAACTTAAACTCAATATTAAAGCATGAAAAGAGACCTCCAAGGGCTAAAGCGCAACTTCTAAATCAATTAGTCCTATCCAAAAATGCTTAAAGTAACTTGCATGAAAGATGTAGAATTAAAGTGTTTGCAATGTGAACTTAAGCAAAAACCACACAAGATACCCAAGTAGATGCCCAAGGTTAGGTGGATTGATTTTAGGATTAATTAGGTTATTAAGTTCGAAGTGAATCCTAGACTAAGTGGCAACCCAAGAACTCTCCCCGCTTGTGCCAAAAGAATTGTTGGGTGCTTAATAAGTGAGGCAAACAAGGCCACACCCTAGCAGTAAATCCATTTCGTAATCTGATCCAGAAATCAGCATGACCTCATCTTCAATCAGAGTTGAGGATAGGCTTGAAGGAGCCTCAAAGAAGGAGAACCAGGGCTGCCACCAAAGAACAAGAGCAGCACAGAGAAAGCTATCTTATTTCAGCCCCCTCAGGTACTATCACCAAATCAGAGTAAATTTGGCTAGTGGACAGTGGTGCCTCCAAACACATGACGGGCTTCAAACAGAATCTTGTAAACTACCGTTACAAGAAATTCAATGTAAAAGTAGAGTTGGGTGATGATGGCACATATGCCATCAAAGGAGTTGGATCAACATCATTCCAGCTACAGTCAAATAATGTTTTTCATATTGAGGAAAGTATTTATGTTCCTGGTTTAAAGAAAAATCTAATCTCACTTGCAGTTCTCGAAAGTAAAGGATATTCAGTAGCCTTCTCCAAAGGCAAGGCTCTTATGTGGCCTGCAAATGAAAGTATGAGTTCAACCATGTCTATTGGAGCTCAAGAAGGTGGACTTTACAAAGTCACTAGTTAGATCATTCAAGCTTTAGTTCATGAGATGATCAATCCCTGCGAATTGTGGCACAGAAGATTTGGACATCTCAACTACAATGCTCTTCCAGATTTGCAAAAGATGGTAACAGGTATGCCAGTATTTTCATTTGAGCATGATAGTGTTTGTAGAGAATGTGCCCTTGGTAAAAATACAAAGAAATCTTATCCTCACAGTCATAGGCAAACTAATGGTATCCTAGATCTTATTCATTATGATCTTTGTGGACCCATGACTGCTCCGTCTATGAATGGTTTTCTTTATTACATCATTGATGATTGTTCTCGTTAAACTTGGATTTATTTTTTGAAAACTAAAGATGAATCTTTTAGTAAATTTCAGGATTTTAAGAATCTTGTTGAGAACCAGACAAGCAGACACATCTGTATCTTCAAAACGGATAATGGAAAAGAATTTGACTCACACAAGTATGATGATCTTTGTCGAACAACAAAAATTAAGAGGGAGTTGACCGTGTCGTAAAATCCCCAACAAAATGGGGTTGTCGAAGAAAGAACAGCACAATTTGTGAATTTGCCAGAGCTATGATGCACGATCAGAATCTCCCACTGTCTCTTTCGGCCGAGGCTGCGAACACCGCAGTGTATATTCAGAACAGGTGCCCTCATAAAGTCCTAGAAGAGAAACTCCAAAAGAACTCTTCACTGGTAAGAAGCCTTCAGTTGATCACTTGAGAATCTTTGGAAGTCTTGTCTAGATTCATATACCTAAAGAAAAGAGGTCTAAGCTTGAGCCCTCCGGAAAGAAAGTGTTGAATTTAATGCAACTTCAAGAGCCATTCTCCCTGGAGGATGACTTAAGACCCTAGTTGTGGACTAGGGCCCCCAGTACTCACCTAGGGTTCTTGGTCTGGGACCAAGCAATTAGAGCCATGGCAAAAGACTCTTGTGAGGGCCCCCAGTAGATGACTGGGGTTCTTGGTCTAGGACCAAGCAGCAAAAGACCCTTGTGAGGGCCCCTAGTAGATGACTGGGGTTCTTGGCCTGGGACCAAGCAGTAAAGACCCTTGAAAGGGTCCCCAGTAGATAACTGGGGTTCTTGGTCTCGGACCAAGTAGTAAAGACCCTTGAGAGGGCCCCCAGTATATGATCGGGGTTCTTGGTCTGGGACCAAGCAATTAAGTCCCTAGATATGTCTAGGGCCCCTGGACGTGTTCCAAGGTACCCATGTCTAAGGCATGGGTTGATACTTTGTTTTGTACCTTGGTGGATAAGACCCCAGATATGTTCTGGGGCAACCTGGTCCTTGATCAGGTAGTTGTTGGTATGTGACCCTCTTTGAAGGTAGACATCACCACATGAGGGATGTATCCCATATGCAGTGATGATAAAGTTAAAAAAGTCACCTTGAGAATTATAAGAACAAGTGTTGCCACCAAGTAACCTCATCTAAACCCCCCACACCCTTGGTTTCTGAGCTTGAGTTTGTTTTGGGGTTTTTGTATTTTTGTCTTAGGGGCTAATAAAAGAAATATTTAATTATAATACATTTTATTAATATTTATATTAATTAAATGTATTATTTTTTATTATTTTTTATTATTTTAATTATGTTTCTTTTTACCCTAACCCATGCCTCAAAGTATAAATATGCACCCCTCCCCCTTCACTTGATACTACACTCACTCTCTCCTATGCTAAGTGAAGGATTTCTCTGAGCTATTCTCTTTAGGTCTGCGGCTTTCCTTGACAGTTCAGATCGGCCTCTTTTCTTTGTTGCTGATAGGAACTGTGTGTTGACGTGTTGAGGGCTATCCTCTTTGTTGCTGCCAAGTCACCTTATGTTGTTGTGTTGAGGTCTGTCCTTTTGTTGCTGCCAGGAACTGTGTGTTGATGTGTTGAGGGCTATCCTCTTTGTTGTTGCTAGGTCACCTTGTGTTGCTCTGTTGAGGTTTGTCCTTTTGCTGTTGCCAGGAACTGTGTGTTGATGTGTTGAGGTCTATCCTTTTGCTGCTGCCAGGTTGAGGGTTACTGTGTTGAGGGTTACTGTTGCTATATATACCCTCCTTCATCTATCTAAGACTGACGCCCTCTCTCCTCACTGCTACAACCAACCTTCTCTTAAGTGGCGGACCTCCTTCTTGAGGTTACTATCCCTTTCCCAGGGCAGAACTAGAACCTAAGGGCCGCGGCCTCCTTACTGGGGTGTTGGACCTCTAATATTGGCAGTCGTTCACCTCTTGTTCAGATCTGGATCTACCTGCCCTTCCCACTCATACTATCCTCACTATTTGTAGCCTTGATAGGGGTTTACTTCCAGTTTTTCTGTGGGATTTTCCTTGATGGCATAACCTATGTCACCGCATTCACCAAATTTCAATCCTGAAATTCGAAATTTGGCGAATTTTTAACCTAGCCAAACAAATTCGTCTCGAATTCGGCGATTTCGAATTTCGAATTTGAGGACGAATTTCGAATTTCGATTTTGAGAGCGAATTTCGATTTTGGGGCGATTTTTTTACAGATTTATGAAATTCGACTTGAAATTCAACAAGTGGTTTTCCGCTAGTGGATTTTAGGTTTCCCGCTCACGTTGGTTCACCGCTCGGCTCACTTACCAAGTTACCAACTCCAAGTTCCCGCTCGCGTGCTGCAGTTCTCCTTCGCCCGAGTCGAATTTCTCGCGTGCTGCATTTCTCCTTCGCCCGAGTCGAATTTCTCGCGTGCTGCATTTCTCCTTCGCCCGAGTCGAATTTCTCGCGTGCTGCATTTCTCCTTTGCTGCGTCCTAGAATTCGAGAAGTAGCACGTGAGCTCCACTTCTTTTATGTTCAGGCGTCCGCGTGGTTGTTTTCATTGTTCAGGCGTCCGCGTGGTACGAGCCTCGAGGTAAGAACTTACAACCTTGCAGACTCAATGCTTGTTGGGTTTTAAGTGTATTCCAACAACATCACATTAGATTAGTGCTTCATACCTAGAATATCGGAAATATTGCAGAGGGTTATCATTTGGCAAAATAAAAAATTTCCCTGGCATTTTTTATACTTTGGGGCTTTTAATTTTTCCCTGCTTTAGAAAGATTTATTTATGATTATTTTCAGCTTACACAACTAAATTAAATGAAGGTAAAAATGCCATGTTCTTTTGTTCTTTCCTTGCCTTTATCACTCTTTTAGGTTTTGTATTTTTGTTTGTCTTCTACCTGTATCATAGCTAAGGCTATCAAAGATGGGTCTCTCTTGCTCTCCCTTGCTTATCTTTCTTTCTCCAAGATGTATATGTTTTTCACCAAAATGTATTGTTCACAAGGAAAAATTTCTTGCAGAAAGACATATTCAGGTAAACTAATAAAAATGGGTTGAAATGAGTTGTTTCCATCAATTCAAGCATTATAAAAAGTTGTGTATTTGAGTGAGTGAAAGCTGTGTCGATTTAAACAAATTGATGCACACAAAATGGCTGTAGATCTAAACCGGACTATCCTCATTTCTTGAACACAATATCCTAAGATGACTAATGATTAGAAATTACAATCTGGAGTTAATGACAGCAGTTCAAAAGGTTCTACTAGCATAAAAGAAAGAGGGAGATCAAAGTTTGTCACTTTGAAAATTAGCTCCAGCAGGAACACAGATGATAAAAGGCGTTGACAAATTCTACCTTGTGGGATATGCTTTAGATCACCGAGACAGAATAGCACCCTGGGCTCTCTTCAATTTGCATATGCAATTTTCATGACGCCTGTAAATTTTTGGTGTTGTACCGTACTAGTTGAGATCTTTTTGTTGACTATTCGTAGGTTTTTCTTTCTGGATTTTATCCATAAT